>JAULAV010001822.1:0-51862 GCA_030789695.1 Scilla litardierei | reverse complement strand
TCCTCCTAGGCAGCCTGAGTCTAGCTCACGTCCCCGTACCCGTCAGCCTAAGGGAAAGGCTCTGATGCCGGTTGGCGGTGTCGATATTTTGTTGTGTCGCGACGACCATTTGTGTCTCGCGGCTTACAACCGTATCGAACACTGCCCACTGCTTCTGGAGCATTTCATCCAGTTTAGTGACTTCCTAGGCCTCGCCGATCTTCTTTCGTCCTCCGGTCTTCTCAATTACCTTCGATATGACCCAAAGGCGAACCCTCACCCCTTCCCTCGCCTAGTGAAACTATTCTATGCCAACCACGTATGGGGTCAGTACGATGCGACCCACTCGATTGAGACGACTGTCTTGGGGACTCTTATAGTCCTCACGGCAGAAATCTTAGGAGAGATTTTGGGTATCTCCTCGTCTGGCATCCTTCCCTCCGATATTTCTGTTGATGATATCTCCTCCCTTGATCAGGTTGTTCTCTCTTAGATCTTCCATGAGATTCCCCCCGCCATGATTGGCGTTCCCTCTAAATCCTTCAAGCATATCGCCTGGGTCCTAAATTTGATTCTGAAGTCGTGCTTGCTTCCCAAATACGGCTCCTCCTCTCTATCGTCCCAGCCTTTCTTGGAGTTGATATATGCTATTTTCATGGGGAGCTTGAGTAACTGGGCTCGCATTATATTCGATAAGATGGACTCTTTCGAGTGTATTCGTAAGTCCACGAAGTCTGCTCATATCCCCTTCCCGTGCTTGTTGACTCTGGTATTTCGTCACTTCCGTGTCACTCTTCCTCCTGACGATGAGCGTCCCCTTGGTCCTCCCCTGAACGCGACGGCCGTCAAGAAGTCTCTTGCGACGCTCCGTCACGTTCAGAGGACGACACCTTCAGCGTCAGCCTCTGCCTCTGCCTCAGCTGCTCCCTCTTCCACTCTTACCGAGCTCGTTCGTTCTCTGCGACGTTTGGAGTCTCGTCAAGCTCGTTCTGAAGAGATTCTCTGCCGTATAGCTCGTCACCTTGATATTGAGGTCCCTCCGTCTTTTTCTGACGAGGATGAGTTGGATGAGGAGGACATTGAGGAGCTTGCTCGTGCTTCTACTCGTGCCCCCGAGGGCACTTCTGGTGATGCTGCTGCTGCTTCTTCTGCTGGTTCCCCCGAGAGCACACCTGTTGCCACCGCTCCTGCGGTGGATGCTCCGACTGGTGCTCCCGAGGCCACTACCGTTGCTGCTTCTGAGATCGTCTCTTCTGCCGTGCCTGAGACTTCTGCCGTCGCTCCCGTTGACATTCCAGCTGTTCCTGTGACCTCCACTTCTCCTGCAGAGCCTGCTGCTGCTGCAGATCCTGCCGCTTCCTCTTGAGCTTCTTTGAGGACTCTCCGATGCTCCTTGGATGATACATCTTATGTGAGAGAGTTTGGGTAGGATAGAGTGTGGTTCTGGATGTTTTTGATGTTTTGATGTATTTTGATGTACGTTGGCTGGATGTCGATATGTTTTTGTGATACTTCCATATATGCTGTGTTCTGAGATATATGATGTTGTATTTTGATCGTCGATCGTTGGATCGCTTTTTGGATATCAGTGATGTATATTTTTGATGTACTCTGGTTCATATTTTTATATATATACATCGCAGTTGACATTTCATTCTATTGTGCACAATTTATAATTTTTTTGTCTCTGATGTTTGATTTCGTCGCTCGATGATATTAACTTGGTTAAATAGATTTCACTTTATGAAAACATAGAATTGTTTTCCATGCACTAAATTAACCAAGAATGTTGATATTGGAGAGTATATTCCATAACTCAATCCGTAAAATTGATTTGAGTTTTTGATGCTTTTGTTTTACGATTTTCGACTACGGTATCATTGACACGCCTTGATTTTATTCGTATTTTTCTTTGGTGTCACTTGAGCCATGGTCGTATTCTACGACTCCCGTGCTTTTTATTTGAAGCCATTGTTGTTGTCGTTGATCTCCTCCCGCTCTTTTTGCTTATGCCAAAGGGGGAGAGATATAATAATAACGATGTGCTAAATGATAATTTAAAGCATTATTCCAAGAATCTAATTTGATATGTTAGATTCAGGGGGAGTTAAGATATATAAATGGAATTTCAAATCCGATATTTCAATAACCAACATTTGTTATTCGATATTTCAATAATCGATTCTTATTTATATACTTTACTCGTCTGCTTGATGCGTATTATTATTGTTTAATTTGGAATTAACGTGTCATCAATGCAGGGGGAGTAAGTAAATTTCATTTGAATTATTATTTTTGATTATTATTTATGTTGATTTGTCATCACCAAAAAGGGGGAGAATGTTGGATATTGGACTCCCCGGATTTGGTTTTGGATGATGAACAAACATAAATATATCGTGAACTAATAATTTGTGAGCGCAGTTATGGAGATCGTCGCCAAATTCATATGAACATCCAAAGCGACATCTCGAGACTTCTTAAAGCACGTGATCGTATGCCTAAAGCTTCGTTGAAGCTTATGGACCATTTTAGAAGTCATGAAGATTCGATTGAAGCTATTGAAGACGGTATCGTCAAGTTTTATTTATAGTCTTTAAGCTTCTTTCGTAGAATGTTAAGCCTTGAGTAGGTCTTACGGTTTAAATCTTCATAATGCTCCTATCTTAGCTCTAGGATCTTAGTAGAAGTCCATACAAACTTTCCCGAAGCTTCGCGCTTCGATTCGCGACTTCTTGTGCATGTTAGTTGGTTCAAGAAGAAGAACTGACTGACTAGATGGTGATCTAGTCGGTCGGCAAAGCTTCTTGGACCGACTAGTTTCTGTCAGTTAATTCTAAGCTCTTTACTGTTTACAGTTAGTCGGTCTACGTTGACTCACCGACCGACTAGTTTATGAACTAGTCGGTCAGTGATGCTTCTGTGACCGACTAGTTGAGCTTTCCCTGTACATGCAACTTTGAGCCTGAGTTACTGTTTATCATTAGTCGGTCTGTGTTCATTGATCGACCGACTAGTTAATGAACTAGTCGGTCAACTTTTCTTCTTGGACCGACTAGTTGAGCTTTCCCTGTACATGCAACTTTGAGCCTGAGCTACTGTTTATCATTAGTCGGTCTGTGTTCATTGATCGACCGACTAGTTGATGAACTAGTCGGTCAACTTTTCTTCTTGGACCGACTAGTTGAGCTTTACTGTACATGCCAATTTTCACCTAACTTACTGTTTATCGTTAGTCGATCTATGCACATTTGGCAACCGACTAGTTGATGAACTAGTCAGTCAACATTTGTTCTTGGACCGACTAAATCAATTTATGCTCAGACTTCAGTTTTATCTCTTAGTCGGTCTCAGTTAAGTAACCAACCGACTAGTTATGAAACTAGTCGGTCAGCTACTCTTCTTGGACCGACTAGTTCCTTTTGTTTGTGCTTCGACCTTTTGGCTGTTCTTCCATTAGTCGGTCTACGTTAAATGACCGACCGACTAGTTGATGAACTAGTCGGTCGATGGTTGCTCTTTGACCGACTAGTTGGGTTCAGAAAAGAGCCGTTGGAGCATTTAATGACTCGAATTTCTTTCTCTCTCTCCTCTATCCTATATATACGTGTTGAGTTGCATTCATTGCACTCAAGGCTGATATTATTGCAAGTTTAGATATCAAGAGAAATCATTCCAAGCTCATTCAAAGCCCTTTCATTCCATTCAATAATCTCTCCTCACTCTTACTTCCAAAGAGAGATTCATTGAGTGTGAAGCCTTCCAAGCCAAGTGCTTGATCCTAGGTCACCAACAACCCCATAGCTCTCCATCGCTGATCTACATCTTGGAGCTAGGGTTTGGTGCCTTCTTCTTCCTCAAAATCATCCTTGCCCTAATTCGTAAGTGTACTCAAGGCATAGGTATTTTGTGGTAAGTTATTCTATTTCATTTACTTTCATTTTGTAAGTGTTTATCTCTCGGTTGTGAGAGTTGTGTTTGTGATCCCGGGTTGTGGGAGTCACAAATTACTTTGTGTATGATTTGACTTGGTGAAGGTTCTTCACAAGTATTTCATAGTGGAAATCTTGAGTTGGGTTTCTAACTCAAGTATCCAGAGGGGATCCGGGTGGTTGGGACGTAGGATCACCGGGAACAAGTCGGGGAGACTTGGGTGGATCCGAACCCAGTAATATCGTTGTTTGCGATTGTTTCTTTGTTGTCTAACATTTACTTTTCCGCATTGTTTGGTAGAGTTTGCAAGTAATTAGGAATTAGCCTCTTAATTATTTTAAAGTACTATTCACCCCATCTAGTACTTGTGCAGTAGCTTAGCAGGGCATTACAACATGAAATGCAATGAAATGATACAATGAAAAGATAGAAAATATGGACACATCATCAATAACGGTGCCCCTTTGGTTAACTTTGTTTACAAGTTGTTGTGGTATATGCATATTTTAGGGCATGTACTAGAGTAAAGATAACAAGTTAGTGATTATTTTTGTGTACTTTGTTTGCAAGTGTTTTAGGAATGTGCAAGTCATACCTGATCAATCAGTGTGGAAATAAGTATTGCTTGAACATTTTGTTCCACAATTCAAAATTTATGACACAATATATACATGCTCTTGGTTTTTATGCATGCCCTTCTCCATAAGTTAGAATTCAAAGCAGGCAAACCTATGGGCTAATCGCATATCAGATTAACTTCCAGCAAATCAATGGCAGACATTGTAATCACTTGGATGCCTTCTCTAGATGGTCCTGAATCTGTAACTCCTCTATATGATCATCCAAGATCAAAACCAAAATTTTCCTATGAAGCTGGAATATATAGAACTTTCCCGGTCCTGTGAACACTACTAGAATCCTGACCAAAGTTACTTCCAGGGAATCCATCCCGGGTCAAATTCTTATATGAAAATTAACTATATGTTCTAGAATATTTTGGTGGAGTTTTTTTTGCTTGGTTAATGCAAAATTAATGCATCTTTCATTATTCTTTGATTAGTAGCAAGAGACAATGTCTGTGATTTTTTCTAGCATTTTCTACGGCAGACTTATGCTGATTATGACATAGACTACCAAACACATACCTCTATGACTTGCATATGTTGTATAAAATAAAGATATGAAAGGATGTATATTTTGGTGTCAATTTTCTTATAATTAGTCTCTCACCTAAAACCCTTTTTAATGTATATTTGGTATTTCCCTCCAACAAGCTCTATAAATATAGCGAGAGGGGTAAGAACTTGGTAGAATCTTTTAAATCAAAGTAAGCAACATGCAACCCAATACCTCCCTCTATATAAACTCTCAAGCTTCAAGGTTATACAACTCTTCTGCGTTCACCAACCTGAGAAATGGGTCGAGGCCGAGCGCCTTGCTGCGCGAAAGTTGGCCTCAACAAGGGATTCTGGACGTCGATGGAGGACGTGCCTAATCACCTATATTCATAAGCATGTCTATGTCAACTGGCGAGCTCTCCCGAAACTCGCAGGTTATTATTAATACGGATTTTCTTAAATTCTGAATGGAGCATTGTTTTATTGATTTTAACTTATTAACTTGTTGATTTGAATGCGAACAGGATTGCTGAGATGTGGGAAGAGCTACAGGTTGAGATGGATTAATTACCTTCGGCCTGACGTACGTTAAACCTAATTGATGAATAACACTTATTGAGGCCTAGCTTGTGATATGTGGAGTTACACAAACCAAGGTTTGCATGAGTGTAAACCTCTGTTTCATTTTAACTTAAAGAAGCTATGTAGCCGAATTAGGACTTTAATGTGTTTTATTTATTTATTTGTTTGTTTTTTTCCACAAATTTAGCTGTTCCCGTACATGATCTTCATTAGTTCATTAAAGCTGAACCGTATAATTTCTCTTCATTAGTGACTTTGTTTTGAGCTAACAGTCAGTTTTACCTGCATGGAGATTCTGAAGCTGATTAAAATGCCAATCTTCCCCCAGCTGTAGCCATGTAACAAACATTCTGAATTAGATGAAGTTTTTTGAAGTAAGGACTTTGAGCCAAATACTTGGAGCAAAGAAAGAAATTGTTTTTTGAAAACTTCGGCATTGCATTGTAACTGTAGGATTGTTCAGCAAATGTGGTCTACTCGCCATTATTATCCTGTAATTGTTAATGTTTTTAGAAGCATTTAAACTTTTTAACTGTAGTGCCAAGTATTTTTACAAAATAATATTTAGCTTATCGAGTATTTTTCTGGGTTCCTTTTTTCAAAGCAAGGTTTGATGATCATGTTTCACTTTTACTGTTGGTGAGGAGAATGAGAAATAACATTTATTTTGTTCTATTGTCAATTCATCTATTCATATGGAATTACACAAAGAAATTAAGTTGTTGCATGTGTGAGCACTTAACTCTTTGATTTCTACGTTTAAGAAACATAATATTGACATTTTATTAAAATACATTTGTATTTAATTTGTATCATAGGCATTTTCCAACGATTCAATAAAACGCTGGGGAATGTCTTGTCCCAACGTTTCAAGTGGCATTTACCAACGTTTCAAGCAAACTCTAGGGAATGTTTTGGGCATTTACCAACGTTTCAAAAAAACGCCAGAAAATGTCTTGGTATTTTCCAACGTTTCAAGCAAACGCCGGTGAATGTCTTGGCATTTTCCAACGTTTCAAGAAAACGCCAGAAAATGTCTTGGGCATTTTCCATCATTTCATGCAAACGCTGGGAAATATCTTGGTATTTTCCAACATTTCCAGTAAACGTCGGGAAGTCTTAGGCATTTCCCAACGTTTCAAGCAAACGTCGGGGAATGTCTTGGGCTTTTTCCAATGTTTCAAGCAAACACAGGGGAATGTCTTGGGCTTTTTCAAACGTTTCAAGAAAACGTCGGGAAATGTCTTGGCATTTCCCAACGTTTCACGAAAACACCGGCAAAAGTGGGCATTTCCCAACGTTTCACCAAAACATCGAGAAAACATTTAGCAACGCTCCCTTTTCCCAACGTTTTTGCGGCGTTTCGTAAAACGCCGGGAAAACATTTGCCAGCGCTTCAAAACGCCAGGAAATGTTAAAAAACGTTGGCAGAAGTCCTTTTTAGTAGTGTATACAAGAACCAAACCAACCCTACACAAGGGTCAAACTCTCACACAGAGAATTACTAACTCCCACTCAGAGAATTAGGGTTAGCCCTACACTAGAACACCAAACTCCCACAAAGAGAGTTACTCCCACAAAGAGAGTTATTCTCACTAAGAGAATATATAATTCCCACAAAGTGATTTAGGGTTTCAAGAAAACACAAAGTAAAACAAATACTCTTACATATGCCTTGAGATGAACTTACTCATTAATGAATGCAAGGTATGTAAGAGGATCTCTAAGTGATGAGATTAGCTTGAAAGCACTTGGATGATTTTCCTTGAGCTTGACTTCAATGCATGAATGAGAGAATGAGCTTTAAGAGTGAAATGAGAGAGTTTAAGAGTGGCTTAATTAAACTCTAATGATTTCAATAGCAACAAGAAGTTCTAATGAACTCAGCCATCTCATATATATAGAAACCCTGTTAAAACTCTCAAACCCCAAGGAAATAGCCAAAAACAAAAAGCTGCAACGACTAAAATTTGGGCAAAAACGTCATCGACAGTCGACTGATGAACAAATGACAGTCGACTGTCCAATGGCTAAATAATTTCCAACGGCTATAACCTGAGCCACGACAGTCGACTGATGAAGACAATACAGTCGACTGTATACAGGACAGGCGCATGTAAATCCTTCAGCAGACGACTACAGCAGGGGATGGAATAAAACAGAGAGATGCAACCTTTCGCACTTTATGCAGACAGACGACTGATGACCAGAATACAGTCGATTGTAAAATAGACAGCGACTGTAAAAACTGAACCAGTCTACTGACTAGCAAATTGGGATTAAACCCAAACAATACAAGCTGCGCACAATCGGCTGTTGAACAATTCACATGCGACTGTAGGAAGACAGGCGACAGTAAATTGACCGTCAGCACCACCACCGTCAGCACCACCACCCTGTTGAACAATCCTGAAGCACCACCACCACAAACGCTACCGCGCGTGCGCCTGCGGTGCGGTAAGGCACCACCCTGTTGTGCCAGCAGCCAACTCCGGCGTGTCAGCTTAGTTATCCTCATCAACACGGGGCATCAGGTCGTCCATCCATTTCTATTAAAAACCTAGGACTAGTACTATGGCCAACACGTGCCTCCGTACATCAGCTGACATCACCATAACTGCCTCCACGCAGCCCCTCAAGGCAACATAACTCCTATTATGCTGTCTGTTCCAGAAGCTCAAGTATGAGTCAATAAAATGTTGACTTGAGCAGTGTACAATAGTCGACTGTAGAAGGCTCGACAGGCGACTGGAATCACCCAGTCGACTGTAAAACCTTCATCAGGCGACTGTTGGAGAGCCAGAGACTCCAATTGAGTCTTTGGGCAAGATGAACCTATTGGGTTGGATTATATGATAATCCTAAGGCTCACTAAGATGGTTAAATGTATATGCATGAATGAGTAGACCATCTATCAAGGCATTACATTAAATCTAGACTCAAACGAGATAAAGCAATAAATGAAATAATACATGGATTACATTGTTTTCCTTAGAGTCTATGGCTTGAATTTTGATGTCTTGATGCTCCCCATCAACTCCAAGCTTTGGCACCCATTGAGTCCAAGCTTTGGTCCTACTCCTCTTGATGTCCATCCTTGCACCAAGTGTTTAGTCTTCAAAAATGATATTCTTAAAATGTTAACTATGAGACTAAAACAAGAGAGTCATTAGCAACAACATAATGTTGTGATCATCATCAAAATAACATTGGTATAAAACACCAATACTCAACAGGGTTTGGTTTAGTATTCGCGTGAATAGCGCGGCACGGCCTTCAGGGCCACCTAGGGTGCACGAGGATACGGTGGCGGCTTTCAGGGCCGCGAAAAATCCCTCGAATATAACATCTCTTTTTCATATTCTTTTTGCCGTAGTTTATAGGCAAAAAATTGTTGCATCTCAACTTACGCACATGCCACTTTTAATAATTAGCTAATCACGCGCAAACCCCCTCTGATCATGGCATGTAATTATCATAGTGGTTTATATTGTGACAACTCATGTAAGCGTGAAAAACAAATAACGCCAGGACGCTTTATTTCATGTGTGCGATACAAATAACGCATGAAATACAAATTGGATTTTTATTGTGACATCTCATGCTAGGAGATCTTATTTCATGCATGAGATCTGTTTTTTAATTGTAAAAATCCAATTTTTATCTATGTAATCAATTTTTTTGTCATACACATTTGATCTTTATAAAAAAACATCGATTTTTAATCCAAGATTTAGCAGATCTAAACATATTCTACGAAAAAATATGTTTAGATCGAGCTTTTGTGCGATTACGTCTAGATCCGTCCTCCAGATCTAGCGACGTTTGATGAATGATGTCCGAAATAATCAGCGTCGTCTCGAGAAGCGTCGCGTCGTGAAACAAAATCGTCGGAGGTTCCACGGGTCGGAGCTTCCGCGGGTCGCCTCACTCTCACGAGCCGACGCCTTTTCTACGAGCCGTCGTGCTGATAACATGTTGTGAATGGTTGAGGGCTAGGAAACACATATCCTCATATACATAGACTTCTTATTGGATACAATGTGGGTGGATACCCAATATTCCCAATGTGCCCTATACATTACAGTTGTGAAATTTTTTATCTTGTAAGAAATCACGCGTAACTTTAAAAACCCCCTTAAACTTTCCCGAATTTGCCCGAATTTTTCAACACAATCCATTTTATAAAGGAATAATACCAAAGCCCCACTCATTGGGTGACAATATCTATAAGTATGCCTCACGTATGGCCAAGAGGCAAGAGAGAAGACAAAGTGACAGCCATTAACAAGGGCCCATTTGCTAAAGGGATCAAATTCATGGGCATCTAGCAAATTCCCATCCTTGAGATTTTTCTTGCAAAATTTAGATGCATGCATTGGCTATTGCCCACTCCTTTCTGTTCATTTTGCCCTTCCTGCATATTACAATTAGAAGGGCTTCCGTTTTTCTGTAGGGAGCATGTAGCTAAGGATGAGGGATTTGTTTGTCATTCTATCCCCCAAAAGTCAAAAATGTATTTTATATGAGTGGTGCTAATCACATTACACATCTTGCTAAACATGTTACCTTTTATTTACGAATTTGCCATCATCATTTACAAGGATAGCAAAATGTGTTATGTGAGAGACAAGCAGCGCACTCCACTATAAAAGCCGCTCTCTCATCCTCTATCAAGGTTCCTCCAAAGCCAAAAAAAGAAATTATTTTAAAAAAAAAGAGTTCTGAAAGAGAGAGCGAGATCTCTGCCAGTGCCAGCTGACCGGCCGCCGGGATCTGAAGATTCCGGTCAAATCCGTATTCCCATTTCACGAGAGCTTCAATCGGACGGTGGATGATGGGGTTTTCTCTGTCGCCGATGAAGACGTCGACGAGGCTGCTGTGGAGCACCAGCTTCTTCCGTCACAAGACCATCGTCTTCCTCTAGAAACCACAAACCCTTCACAAACGTATAGTTTATCATACACACCAGCGATCAATAAAAGAAAGAAATCACCTTGCCAGCTCTCTGTACAGTAATTAGAGCCATGGATTCAGGCCACCGTCTGATCTTCGACTCCTCGCCCCATCACGGGCACATGCTCGTCTTGGGCGGATCGGGGAACTCGATCATCCGAGGTTTTCATCTCTCTCATTAGCTTCATCTGATGTTTGTGTACTGTGAAATTATCATTTATATATTCATATTGACGCTGTTTTATTTGGAGGGAAACAATGAAGGGGCGAGATCTGGGCTGGGCCTGGAGGAGGGCTCGAACAAGCGTCGGCCCTTCTTCACCTCCCACGACGAGGACTACTACTACGATCACGAGCTGCAGCTCCCCGACAAGAAGCGCCGCCTCACGCCGGAGCAGGTGCACTTGTTGGAGAGGAGCTTTGAGGAAGAGAACAAGCTGGAGCCGGAGAGGAAGGGCGAGCTGGCCAAGCGGCTTGGGCTGCAGCCGCGGCAGGTCGCCGTCTGGTTCCAGAACCGGCGCGCCCGCTGGAAGACCAAGACCCTCGAGCGCGACTTCGACCGCTTGAAAGCCGCCTACGATTCCCTCTTGGCCGATCGCGACTTGCTCATCAAAGGCAATCATCGGCTCCGATCTCAGGTATGCCTGCAAATCGCCGATCAGAACGGTTAATCAATCAATTAGTTATTTAATTAAGGCTTAATGGTCTAGTGGCACTTTTGTATCAATCTTGCAGCTTGCCACGCTGACCGATGAGCCGGATGCGACCGTGGGGCCCGCGGGGGCGGCGGCGGCGGCGGGCGGCGGGGATAGGGCCGCCAAGGCGGATGACCGAGTGAGCACGGGGAGCGGGGTGGTGGACGGCGGCAGCAGCAGCGGCTCGGCCTTCTTCCGGGGGGGCCTCCGCGGGCACGGCCACTGCATCGTGGGGCCCGCTGAGGAGGACGACGGCAGCGACAACGGCGGAAACTTCATGCCTGCCGATGCAGGGGGGATGTTTGAAGATCAGAGCCACGATCATGCGGCTGATAACTGGTGGGGAGTTTGGAACTGATCAAGAATAACAATAATAATTGTTATTATTATAAAGACCGGGCCTTTAGTCTCTTTTGGTTTTAATCTCTCCTTTGTTGTTATATTATGTTTGATGTCGTTATGTAGTTGCTAAGGTATGGAAATAAATGTGCT
The DNA here is from genome assembly GCA_030789695.1 of Scilla litardierei. Lineage (NCBI taxonomy): Eukaryota > Viridiplantae > Streptophyta > Magnoliopsida > Asparagales > Asparagaceae > Scilla > Scilla litardierei. The sequence goes on along the minus strand of JAULAV010001822.1, from coordinate 40,107 downwards.
TAAATAGAGTGGTTACTGTTCTATGGGCTTAATTAATTATCCTATGTTGTGATTAATATTATTATAAATTACTACCAATAAAAGAGAAGATATATGTGGTTTCGTTGTGAAGTCATTTCTGTGGGAGAACGCAAGCCTTTGTTTGTAGGGGAAGACTTCATACAATGGTGGGATTCATAGTTTATGTACAATAAAAACTCCTAATCTGATACATGATATGATAGGGCCTACATGGACTTATGATGGGCCTACATAATGTCATTCATAACACTTTTCATTATCCAGTCATTAGTGTGAACTCATACTAATGAATACTTCAGCATTCTGAGTATTGTGCGAGTATCCCTAGAAGTAGATCTTTCAAGATCTAGAGTTAATAAGATTTGTCTTGTTAAAACCTTTGGCTATAAAAACTACAGTGGGAAAAAGCATAGCTAAGGAAAAAAAGTAAAATTCTCTTTTGACTCCCACTGATCTGTACAAGCTCTAGACTTGCAGATCTCTTAGGCTTCTCATACCAATCTTGTTGAATCATTGGACCGGCACTCGAGATGTCTCGACCGACAGGTGACTTAGGCCCACAGAGCCTCCAAGAGAAGACCGATAACGACCTAGTCAAAACCCACCAGCCAGTCGCCCATTGCACTCCCACCAATCGAACGTGGAATTGAAGGCGGGCTCATAAATGGTGAGAATATGGGCTACATTTACTCATATTAAAGTGGGGAGATCATGACACCATAATGGAGGACCGTTATCTCTCCAACGTTACTGAAAGGACCCAGGGGGCCTATAAATACCAAAATGTTTCAATTCCCAAGGTACGAGATCTAATACATAGACTCTACTCTTTTAGCTTATATTTCTTCCACAAAAGAGCTTGCGAAGTCAGCTCAGAGATGAACCTCCAAGGGTCGATCCCAGCTGCTCCAAGCTCCCTCTCTACCTTAAGTTCCCATTCTAACTTAAGTATCGGAGGGGATTTGGGTCGGGACCCAAATCCGACCCCCCTGACACTTCCTTGTGGTGTAGATCACCGAGTCTCGATCTTCTGTGAGGGTCGCTTCAGTGCTTCCCAGCCCCAATCGACCAACATACGGACCGCTCGAGGGTCGATCAGACATCACAAGTCAACTATCATCCATCAAACGACCCTGATTCCTCCAACCTAGGGTCCCTTTCAACCTGCTAATCAGGCTCCGACTCAGCACAAAGCATCCATGTCAGTAACAAAATGTTTTGGTCATTTTTGGCCTTAACAGTTTGGCGCCGTCTGTGGGAAACAGTTAACCACCTCGACATCCCAAAGCAATCAAAGAGCTATGTCGGCTGGACCCAGCAACGTCGGACAGAGCCAAGGTCCGAAGGAGAAACAAAAAGCAAACATCGTCCTGGTGGAGGATGGGTCGGACTATACGTCCCCATCAAAGCGACCTGCGAAGACCACCAAAGAACCTAAGGTGACCCAGAAGCAATTTGACCAATTCGCAGAGTGGGTCGACAAGAGTCTCGTCGTTTTGGCAACCCTGATACGCCAACCACGAGTCGATCCCAGCTGCTCCAAGCTCCCTCTCTACCTTAAGTTCCCATTCTAACTTAAGTATCGGAGGGGATTTGGGTCGGGACCCAAATCCGACCCCCCTGACGCTTCCTTGTGGTGTAGATCATCGAGTCTCGATCTTTTGTGATGGTCGCTTCAGTGCTTTCTAGCCCCGATCGACCAACATACGGACCGCTCGAGGGTTGATCAGACATCGCAATTCAACTATCATCCATCAAACGACCCTGATTCCTCCAACTTAGGGTCCCTTTCAACCTGCTAATCAGGCTCCGACTCAGCACAAAGCATCCATGTCAGTAACAAAATGTTTTGGTCATTTTTGGCCTTAACAGTTTGGCGCCGTCTGTGGGAAATAGTTAACCAGTTCGACATCCCAAAGCAATCAAAGAGCTATGTCGGCTGGACCCAGCAACATCGGACCGAGCCAAGGTCCGAAGGAGAAACAAAAAGCAAACATCGTCCTGGTGGAGGATGGGTCGGACTATACGTCCCCATCAAAGCGACCTGCGAAGACCACCAAAGAACCTAAGGTGACCCAGAAGCAATTTGACCAATTCGCAGAGTGGGTCGACAAGAGTCTCGTCGTTTTGGCAACCCTGATACGCCAACCATGGGATATCCTCTGCTCACAAATGAGCAACTACCACCTACATGTTAGTTCTTGGGTACAAGACTAACGTTGTTTTGATGATGATCAATACATTATGTTAGTGTGCTAATCAATCTTATGTTTTAGTCTCAGTTTATCTTAATGATTATATGTTGATGAGACAAAGCATAATGCTTGGAGGATGATGCAAGGGATATCTTAAAGACCTCTAAGAGTGATGGTGTGCTCAAGCTTGGATGAAGTCATGAAGATCATCTAATGAAGCCAAAGCTTGGAGCATGATGATGGATGGACATCTAGAGGATCAATGACAAAGCTTGGAGCTTGATGAAGGGCAACTCATCAAGGAGTGTCAAAGCTTGGAGATGATGGGGAGGATCAAGGTATAGTAAGCTTGAAGACTTAGACTCTAGGAGATGTAATTTGTAATCCATGTAATTTCAATTACTTGCATTTCTCTTTTTGAGTCTAGGATTTTTGTAATGCCTTGATTGATGGTCATACTCTCATGCATATGCATTTCACCATCTTAGTGAGCCTTAGGATTATCATAGAATCCAACCCAATAGGTTCATCTAGCCCAAAGACTCAGTTGGAGTCTCTGGCTCTCCTACAGTCGCTGATGAAGGTTTTACAGTCGACTGTTTCTAGTCGCCTGTCAAGCCTTCTACAGTCGACTGTGATGCATAGCTCAAGTCAACTTTTCTATTGACTCATCTTGAGCTTTTTACATCAGTCGACTGATGTTCAATTTACAGTCTCCTGTATTCTTACAGTCGCCTGTGAATTGGTCGACAGTTGACTGTACGCTTCTTGCATTTTCTGGGCTTCATCCCAATTTGCGAGACAGTCGCCTGTTGCTGTTTTTACAGTCGCATGTATATTTACAGTCGCACGTGAAATGGTCTTCAGTCGTCTGAAAGGCGTAAGTGCGAAATATGCATCTCTCTCTGTTTTACTTCCATCCTCTGCAGCAGTCGACTGATGAAGGATATACAGTCGTCTGTCTATTTTACAGTCGACTGTATTTTGGTCATCAGTCACCTGTATGCATACTGGAAGTAAGTTGCATCTCTCTGTTTCATTTTCATCCCTGCAGTAGTCGACTGATGAAGGATATACAGTCGATTGTCTGCTTTACATTCGCCAGTGTAGTCTTCTATCGTCGACTGTCCTGGCTCAGATTATAGCCGCTAGGATTTTTCTAGCCGTTGAACAGTCGACTGTCACTTGTTCATCAGTCGACTGTCTGTACCATAAACTGCCAAAAACTAGCTGTTGCAGATTTCTTTCCTTTGGATTTTTGGCTGGTTTTATGGGTTCCTTTGGGCTTCCTATATATAGGAGTTGGCTTAGTTCATTTAGAAATCTTGGTCATTATTGAATATCTTAGAGAATCAATAGCCACTCCTAATCTCTCCCATTTCCCTCTCATGAGCATATGTCTCTTCATGCATTGAAGCTAGCTCATAGGGAAATTCTCCAACGGATCTAATTCTCATTCCTTTCTTGGAGAACATCTTTCTTCTCTTCATTTCATACACTCAAGTGAGAAGTGTTAGGATTCATTCCTAGAAGAGAGAAAGATCATCAAGTGCAATCAAAGCCTCATCTCAAGCACTTGAGTTTCACTTGCATGCCTTCTTCATCGAATAGGTAAGATCATATCAAGGCATATATAAGTGTTATTTCGTTTCACCTTTGTTGTAACACTAATTCTCTTTGTGGGAATTAGTCTATCTCTCTTTGTGGGAGTTTATCTCTTTGTGGGATTAGGATATTATCTTTGTGAGAATAACTCTCTTAGTAGAAGTTTAGTGTCCTAGTGTAGGGCTAACCCTAATTCTCTGAGTGGGAGTTAGTAATTCTCTTGGTGGGAGTTTGACCCCCTGTGTAGGGTTGGTTGGATCCTTGTGTAGGGCAAAATCCTCTTGGTGAGGTATCTCCTTGTGAGATTTGTATTCACTTCTCTTTGTAGGAATTATAGTGAATATTGGTGTGGCTGGACGTACCCAAGTTTTGGGGAACCGGGTAATATCCTTGTGTTTTCGATTGTTGTTGTTGAGCACTCTGTTTATTTTCTGCTGCTTATTGTGCTTTATTTTTAGTAACTTTTAATTAAGCACTTTGCTTGCTATTACACTATTCACCCCCCCTCTAGTGTGTGTAGCCCCGTAGGGTCCCTTACACTCCAAACCCGACCCTGACACCAACGAGAAGCGATGCCGTGTTCAGGGATTCGAGAGATCCACGGATGGATCGACAAGAGAACGCCCTACACGGTACAGCCCCCACATATCACCAATACGGTGAAGGGGGGAATAAGCATCGTTTTTTCGATTTTCTGGGAGAACCCACCACCTCCAACTACAAGGAGGCGACCCGCAACATCCTAGATCAGGTAATATATGGGTTCCCCCAGGTTACTACTCTCCTTAGGAGCCACGTACACGAAAGGCATGGAAGGACGATCTCTACTCATCCAGTCTGCACTTCGGCAAACCCCACTGAAGGAGAATATCACATACGCCCATTCTCTTCCTAAGTTCAAACTCCCTGCCTTGTCAGCTTATGATGGCAAATGCGACGCATGGTCGCACTTCCGCAAATATCTAAATGAGATGTTGCTTCATAAGGCTGATGAGCCGTACCTCTACCAAGCTTTTCATGCTACACTTTTCAAGAGGGCAGAAGGCTGGTATGACGGGTTACCCGATGGTTGTATCGGGTCGTTCGACGAATTGGCCGATTTTTTCCGCAAACAATTCGTCGAAGGTCGACACCCCAAGAGGAAGTACTCCCACCACTTTATGTTCAAGCAGAAGGATAAGGAGTCAATCCGAGCCTTTGTCCAGCGATTCAACGACGAAAGGCTCGAAGTAGAGGATACACCTGATGTGACCGTCGTCGCGGCTTTCACTCAAGCGGTGCGGGAAAAATACTTACAAAGGGCACTCTACCAGTTTCTGCCTAACAGCCTCGCTATGATGTTAAATATATTAGATCAGTTCATCATCTCCAAAGAAGCAGAGGAACCGACTGAACCTATTGGGCCGTCGCCTCCTCGCATCCTCTGTAACCAGACGGGTATTGGGCCGTCGCCTCACAGCATTTATAACTCCGTTTTGGATGGAGAACTGCCCCGGAGGTCTTTAAGAGGGTGGGTATTGGGCCGTCGCCTCCCCGCATCCATTGTAGTCGGACGGGTATTGGCCTGTCGCCTCCCCGCATTTATCACTCCGGTTTGGATGGCGAACTGCCCCGGAGGTCTTTGAGATGGAGGGTATTGGGCCGTCGCCTCCCCGCAGCCTCTGTTGTCGGACGGATATTGGGCCGTCGCCTCCCTGCATTTATAACTTCGGTTTGGATGACGAACTGTCTTGAGGTCTTTGAGAGGGCGGGTATTGGGCCGTCGCCTCCCTGCATCCTCAGTAATCAGACGAGTATTGGGATGTCGTCTCCCCGCATTTATAACTCCGATTTGGATGGCAAACTGCCCCGAGGTCTTTGAGAGGAAGGGTATTGGGCCGTCGCCTTCCCGCATCCTCTATAATCGGACGGGTATTAGGCCGTCGCCTCCCCGCATTTATACCCCCGGTTTGGAGGGCAAACTACTCCGATGTCTTTGAAAGGGCATGTATTGGGCTGTCGCCTTTCCACATCCTCTGTAGTCGGACGGGTATTGGGCCGTCGCCTCCCCGCATCCTCTGTAATCGGACGGGTATTGGACCGTCGCCTCTCTGCATTTATAACTCTGGTTTGGATGGTGAACTGCTGACGCATCCAAAACCTACACCTAGATTCCACCCGGCGGTGTCACAATCGCCAGACGTGGTATGGCCCCTAGGTGTCAATTCCGGGCTCTATCCGCAAGCGGATGTTGTCCAGTTGTAGTATAAAAGATATCGAATCCCACAGGGACGGTGATAGTGTATTTGGGTTCTCAGTTTACTTCTATATCTCGAAGTGAGATAGCCATCGGGTTGAGAGAATTGGCTGTTCTGTTGATGTTGTTCTAATAATAAAAAGGACTAGGGCGTTAGGGATCACGCTAAGATCGTCGGGGATCGACATTGGAATAGAATCCTTACATTACATTAGGATTAGGGGATTAATCTTTCAATTCGTACCACTCTCGTGGGTTAAAATTGTGAGGTATTTCGGTGGCTCTCGTTGATGCAATAGCGGTAGCCGTCAACGTAGCGATATAGTTCGTCGGGGGATCCCCTCAAGGCACGAGCCGGGCATGGTCACGAGCCTTGGTTGGATCCACCGATTTCCTTATTCGAATCCTATGGATACCCCTTAAGCACATCAATTCCACAGACCGTAGGCATGATCTCAGTACGGGTTATCTAGGGATTCGGTAAGATCGACCAAAATACTCCCCTAAATTCCTAATTCAATATAGGGATCTAGATCTACGTCTTCCCCCTAGGATCTTAGGGCTAACCCATCAACTCTAGAAAGGACTACGCACTCATAGCAATATTAACGAATAAAGACACAATTTTTAGAGATGAAAACATCATAACAAATTGACAAATGAAGATTGAGAACTGACAGCGAGAGATAGAGAAAAATTGCGATTAATAGATCCAAGGAAAACCGAGATTCCAAGAGCGCGAGAAGAACAAATAAAATTCCAATCAATTTCGATCCAACAATTTTTAACAAAATTTATCTAGATCTAACAAAAAGTATCCTCTAATCTCCGCTCAAAAACTCGCTCAAAAAAACTCAGAATGAATTCGCATCCAGCCTTCGTCGCAGCTCCCAGACTTCATTCCCAAAACCGCACAACCGCCGCTCCAGAAAATACTTCCAAAAATAGCCTCAGCATCGTCAACCGAGTTTGTGACTCCATCGAGCAACGTGTTGCTCGGTCCGAGCAGCTGTAATGCTCGACCGAGCATGACAGTAAATAGAAATCCTTCAAAATCTTTACTCTGTCTGCACGGGCCGAGTCAGATCTGCTCGGTCCGAGCAGAGAGCTGACTCGGTGGCTGAAGAAGTCGCTCGGGCCGTGCAAGGATTCGTCGGGATCCTGAAGGAGAGGCTGCTCGACCGAGCACTATGAGTGATCGGTCCGAGCAGGCTGGGTATCTGTGCCATTGATCTTCTTTGCATCTGCTCGACCGAGTAGCTGCTCTGCTCGGTCGAGTCATCTGGGAAACTATTTCCTGAAGCATCTGCTCTCCTTCTCTCCTCTTGCTCTCTCATCCACTCCTCCTATGGCTCCAAAAACACGGCGAACTCCTGTAGAGCTTCGCCAACGAGCTCACGGGCATGTCACATGTGTCCATACCCAAGTTGGGTCCCAAATCACTCCAAAATCCCTGAAAACTCATAAAATACTACAAAACTCGAATATAATGTTAGAAATGCGATATTGTAGGGAAATATGGGATTTGGATGCGAAAATGGCATGGAATGCAATGTCATGATGATATGAAATAGGTGTAAAATATGGACACATCAAAATACTCCAAGCTTACCTCTTACTCGTCCTCGAGGAAGACGAATACTAGGTACGCCGGGAGGAAAACAAAAAAGAAATAAGAAATAAAAGTAAGAAGAGAAGCGAATGGAAGTGGATGGAGGGTGCTAAGGATGTTCGGTCAGATCTCAGGCCTAAGTAGTATATCACAATGCTCTGAATAGTAAAAGTACATGCTAATGTTATTTTCACGTTTTACAAATCATATGTCTAGCTTGCAATACAGAGAAAAGACAGTGATCTACTGAAATAAAGCCATCAACTCATATCAATCTCATGCAGTCCATAGAGTCTAGTATAAAAAGAGTTGGCAATGCACTTTTCAATTACAGATACACATGGAGCATATAGAAATCACACAACATGCAATAGAGAATAGAAAGGATCATGCTATTCAATTATTCATTTCGAGTCATGAAGAATCTCCAAAAACTAAAGTGTTTCGTAAAGTTTAAGTATTATCAAATCTCCCAGTTATGCACCGTCTCCACTCTAATGTCACACTCACTCATGTGATCAGTTGGTTCACCCCCCAAGCTTAGCTTGAGGTATCGCATCTAGGAATAGGATATGAAATATTTTCTCTTTTTCCCAGTATAAGTGATAGTTTCTACTGAAAGGATACAAAACTTTCTCTCTGTTTTTTTCTTTTTCTTTTCTTTTTCACATATATGTATATACACATTTATTTTTCCTTTTTTCTTTCTTTTTTTCTTTTCATTTAGAAGCTATACTTTTTCTTTTTGGGTTTGGGAAGTGAGATGCGGTAAGGATAGCTGTAGGGGTGTAACAACTTATATGTAGAGAACTATATAGATATGTGGAGAAGGAAAATAATAGATCTCTCGGTTCTTTCATAAGAGGTGCACAACAGTTTAATAAGATAATACTCTAATTAAACTCATAATTAGCGTGGATATTTTCATTCTTTTAGATGAACAATGAAAAAGCATGCAGTAATAAGCACAACTGATATCAGGCGTGCAAACAGAAGTGAATAAGATATAAAGCAGATGCTCCAAGTGTTCTAGTGATGCGTGAACCTTGGTGCATTATCCAACGTAGCGCATACTAGATACTAATTCATGCATTTGATTTTCAATTCATTTCAAGCATTAAATCAGATAGATCAGCAAAAGAATGTGCACGCATATAGATATTAAAACTGAAACTACCCAAATAGCATGTCAACAGATAGTAATCATCGTGAATAACTACTAAGGCTACGAGAGGTATCATTATGAGGAACATCCCCCCCTGTAGGGGGACGGCGGCCCATAGCATAAAAAAGAGAAAAAGGCGGAGAAAATAGCAAAATAAAGAAAAGAGATGCATGCATGGTAAAAAACAGAAAACGTGATGCAGATTTAGAAAAAAGATAAGGAAGTGGAAAAGTGATGAAAAAGTAAAATAAAAACTGAAATAGGAAAGAAAATGTAAAAGAAAAAATGAAAAATAAAGCGGTAGCGCTTACCCCCCAAGCTAAACCTAGCAGTGTCCTCACTGCTAAGTAGACGCTGGTAAGCAGGAGATGATGCTAAATAGGACGGGGTGGGTGGGGGAATATAAAAATAAAAACTGTGCAAAAAGAAAGTAAAACATGATAGGATGTGGTGATGAACAAAAATGATACATGAGTGGGTCCTCCCCCAAGCTATCTAAGTGCAGGGCCCCGAATAGACAGATGGGCACAGTAATAAATGAGGGAGACAAAAACGGGTCGGGACGACATCAAGCAGAGGCACCATCCTCTGGGGGTGGTGATGAGTCCCTCTGCTGTGGACTGGGAGATGTGGGTGAGACATATACAACAAGAGCAGTGATGAACTCGACTACTGTGTCCGACTTAGGTGGGGAAGTAATAGGCTCTGCAGAAGCCTGAGAAAGTGGAGCACTGAGTGGTGCAGTGGAGGTCACGGTGGATGGCCTGGGTGGTGGGGCAGGAGCTAGGATCACTGGTGGTGGTCCACGTGTCTTGAGAAGCTCAATGATGGATGCCAGGTCTGACTCGACTCTTTCTTGATGTGTCGCCATCGAGCATACGAAGAGGTCAAAATCCCACCGAAGGTGAGAAGTTGACTCCTCCAACGCTGCCAGATGACTATCGGTGGAACTGGAGTCAAGTGGAGGGCGGGGAACGTGACGGTGAGTCACCACTATCATAAAGCGGTCACGTGCAGGCGATGCACGGTGCCTAGAGTGGAAAGTCGGAGAGGGTGAGCTCAAAGGGATCTCAGCAGCAGCTGAAGAAAGAGGGGTCGTCGACACAGAAGTGTGGACAGACGTCGAGACGCTCGCTGTGAAGATGGCCGTTGATGGTGACGAAGTGGTGCTGGAGTGGGGAATGTGGGGGCCTACAGAGATCGGAAGTGAAGCTATGAGGTCACTGAGAGGTGGAAGGGTGGGGGCTGGATCGTGGTCAGAGAAGTCCAGAGTAGTAGGCTCCAGAGCAGAGATAATATCGGTGCCCTCAGGCACGGAGACGGAAGAGACAGCGGCAGTGGCCTTGGGGCAAGAGGTGGTGATAGTCCCCGAGGTATCTTTGGTGGTGGAGGCAGAAGAAACTGATGTGGAAGAAGACGTGCCACCTGAGCAGGGTGGATATAAAGGCGGAGCTGGAAGTGCGGCCATAAGGGCTGCAAGGTCATGCTCCTTGTACTCAGCGGAGCGTGGAACTGGGTCATTGGTCACTGCCTCGACGGGTGCTCCAGGGGGCTCAAGTACGCGGAGGGCTGGAAGTGGATCGACCCTATCAATCATTCAGCTCAGCTGGACATGTGCAATGTGTGTGAGGTAAGGGGTGGGGAGCACCATGTGAGGCGTGTGGTGGGTGCCGACAAGATATAACCAGTGACGATCCCCGTAAGGTCTGATGATATGCATATGATCTAGGATGCTAAGAGTCAAGCGAGTGGGTCCAACAGGGGTCGCCAGGTCATCGGGAATGTGGATATCGATCATCCGAGAAAAATGGTAAAGAATCTGCCGCATCAGATGTCTGTGAAGAAGTGGGTGGTGGCAGTCTGCAGAAGGCGGTGACACAACCAGTGGGCTGCGTCGGAAAGCATGAATGGGTGAAGGGAGCTGTCTGAGTGAAAGTGCAGAGGCCTGGTCATGCCCATAAGGTGGGTAAGCTCTAGTAAGGACATGGTCCCGATCTCAGGCATGCAAAAGATAGTAGTGGCTAAGTGTCGCTGGGCGTAACGAAGGCAGGGGTGCACGATGCATGATGCCTACGCCCGGCTATGGCGGTAGTGATCTAAGCCAGAAATACGGTGCCAAAAAGCTGGAGCATCAAACATGTCAACGTCGTAGTGTGTGGAAAAGGTGGCTCTGGCCTCGGGGATAGTTGGAAAGTGGAAGTGCTCGCAGATCATGGCATATGTAATAGTGCAATCGTGATCCATGAGGCGAAAGGTGATGCCATCACCCGTCGGAGTGTGGGCGATGGAGCTAAGAGCCTCCAGAGAAATGTGGGGGTACGTGGGGGCGTGGACACCGATGAAGCGATCGAAGCCAATCGCTCGGTACAGGTGATGGACTCCCTGAAGGAGTCCAAGGGATCGGAGGGTGGGCACGTCTATGAATAGTGTGGGGGATGAGACGACGCTGTGAGAGCCTAACGAAGCGCTCGCGGTGTGCGTCGTCTTGGAAAGTGATGCCATAGGTCTGTAGACGTGCAGGTAAAGCGTCCCTGGTGGGAGCAGGGTGTGGGGGTGATGATGGAGGGGAGGTGGGGATAGGGGCAGAGGTGGTAGGGATAGGTGTGGTAGTGGTGGGAATGATAGTCGTCATGATAGGAGCTGTAGTAGAGGGGGTGGTAATGGCAGTGGCAGTGGCAGTGGAAGTGGTAGTGGTGGTGGTGAGGCATGCACGACGTGGGGGTTGGAAAGCGGAGGCGCCAGGAGTGGGCCTCTTTCCACGAATCGGTGGGGTGGTGGTCCCTCGTGTGCGAACCATCGTGGCGATGGCAAAATGATAATTCGGTATAAAAAGTAAACAGAGGAGCGAGTGTACCGACTGTGAGCACTGCAAATGCGAAGAGCTCCCCTAAGCTGGTCCCGGTAGTGGGTGCTGATGTAGGGAAGGAATACCTGTAACAGAACAATTAAAACGTCAAAAAAAGAGATTAAAAATGGGGGATATGCTGAAATTGGGATGCTTGACCGAGCAGATGTACCGCTCGGTCCGAGCGATGCTGCTCGGTCTTAGATTTTGGACCGAGCAATAGTGTGCTCGATCAGCTTGGTGTTTTGGTGAGAGGGGGTGGCTGCTCGTTCGAGCAGTGTGAGTACTCGAACGAGCAGAGCGGGCGGGCCTAGGGCACCGGCAGCAGGCGGTTGGGGGGGATTTATGTGCGATGAGATGAGAGAGGAAGGTTGAGGGGAATAGGTAGGGGGCGAGGGTTTTGGGGTGGGTAGATGGGCGGCACTGTCGGCGGCGGTGGCGCCGTCCAGTAGAAAGGGGGAAAGAGGGGCGGAAAGGAGAGAGGGGGAGATAGGGAGAGGCGGAGAGAGGGAAAGAGAGAGAGAGAGGGCAGGGACTGACCGGAGAGGGGGCGGTCGGAGGAGCGGTGCAGGCGGCGGAGTGGGCTGAGGACGATGACGATGGTGAGATCAAGTATGGGTTGGGAGTGGGGTGCTAGGGTAGATTAGGGTAAAAAAATTTGAGCTTAGGTAAAATGAAAATGAGTTGGGTTAAAAACCCAACTCGTTTAGCGGTGGGGCCCACGAAAACAGGATAACTCGACTCGATCGAGCAGTGAGGCTGCTCGACCTGGTCAGACACATAAATAGTTTGAGACTCCCTTATATGCTCGACCGAGCAGTATGCTGCTCGGTCAAGTAGTTTATCACTCGGACCGAGCAGGGTGTGCTCGGGCCCCGCAGACAGATTGATATTTTATCAAATTCTCCAAGAGCTTGCGCTGCTCGACCGAGCAGTGGACTGCTCAGTCGAGTAACCGTTTGCTCGGGCCGAGCCAATAATGCTCGGGCTATATAGACAAAGTGATAATTTAGCTCGTTGTTGTCGTCCCTGCGCTGCTCGACCGAGCAGTATAGCTGCTCGGTCGAGTCGACGGTGTCTCCTTTTTGCTCCATTTTCTTTAGTTTCCTCCTCAAATCTGGTGCTCTCCTCCAGTTTCCTTCAGTTTAAAATGTCGAACTGCTTGCCCCCTTATGTCCAACCTGTACAAAGGAAGAACTCATCAAATTTTTTTGGTTTTATAGTTTCACGTGAAATAAACAACGTTTTTGTTTGGTATTCTAAAATAGGTGAAATAAAAGCAAAAAAATTGACAAGGTGATCCAAGATACAAGAAATTGGGTTGCCTCCCAATAAGCACTCATTTTTAGTCATGAGCTCGACTCCCTTTGATTTATCAATTGTCGTTTGGTGTGCATGGAATTCGCGCGTCGTTCTTTCCGATGATGCAATCCAGCGGTATTTGGTATCCGCCTATTTCAAGACTCTCCATCGAGTAGCCTATGCCCTCTGGTTCTTCATGGTTCGGGAAATGACTCAAAAGATCTTCATCCAACACTCGGATGTAGGCGGTGACCGCTTTGTGGTAGGTTGGGTCGCAGTCATCTTCAACTCTTGTTCTTATTGGGCCCTTCATGACCCCCTCAAGAGTGAAATCTTCTACAGCTTCATCCTCCAGGAGCTCCAAATAGCTGGCTCTTTCCTCACGGACGTGTTCCTTCATTGGCTTCTGCAGCCTGAACTCAGCTTCGATATTCCCCACGTTCAGCGAGAGAGTCCCTTCTCGGACATCGATCAAAACACCGGCCGTCGTCATAAAGGGGCGGCCGAGTATAAGCTGGGAGCTCCCTCCCTCGGCCATGTTCATGATGACGAAGCCAACGGAAACACAAAACCCAGGGGGGTATCTGGAGAATGATATCACTGGATATGCCCATCGGGTAAGTAATCGAATGATCTGCAAGCTGGATGGACATATTTGTCGGCTCTAATTCGCTTCCGATCTGCAATCGCTCAAATACAGAAAGGGGCATCAAAATGATGCTAGCCCCTAAATCAATCAAAGCTCGGCTGATGGGCATCCCTCCAATGGAGCATGGTACGGTGAAGCTCCTCGGATCCGGTAGCTTCCGGGGGAGATGATTATTTATAATGGAGGTGGAGTCCTCCATGAGCTTTATCTCTTCAGGCTTTCTCTTCCCCGTGATTAGATCCTTTAAAAACTTGGCATAGCTGGGGATCTCCGTAATAGCGTCCATGAACGGGATATTCAACTGATTCCCTTCAGCAACTCCGTGAACTTGGAGTATTTCTTCTCCATTTTGGCCAAGGCCAACCTCTGTGGATATGGCGGGGAGGTCAGGTAGCTTTGCTCTTCGCATCATCAACAAGAGGCGGCGTTGTAGTAGGCATGATGGATGGTGTATCCGCCTTCTCTTCATCATTCGTAGGCTCTTCAGCAGCCTCTTCTCTATCGCCGTCAACAACGGCTTCTTCAGCAATAACTCTCTCCTTGTTTACAACCTGGACCATGACGGGGTCAGTCGCCCGTCCTCCACGTGTGGTGACAGAAACCACAGCATTCGCTTGGGCTCTTAGGTTTGTCTCTGGTTGCAAGGGCAACCTCCCTTGGTTCTTCAAAAGTTGGGACATCTGGCCCCTCAGTTCATCTAGTGAAGTATTTATGCTCTTGAACTGGGTGAAAGTGTCATGGTTGAACCGGGCTTGACCACTCATAAAGGTCTCCAAGGTGGCCTCCAGATTTGACCGAGGCGGGTTTGGCGCATAGCCCTGCTGAGGTGGCCGGTTGAATTGATAGCCTGGCGGGCGATAAGGCCTAGCTGGCCTAAACCTGCTCTGCTGCTGACTCTGTTGCTGCCCATGTTGTTGCTGAGGAGGGGGTAGCGGTCTCTGAAATTGTGGAGGTTGCAGCCCTCCACTTGGGTTCCCATAAGAGAATCCCGGATGATTCCAAGCAGCCGGGTGCTGCCATTGATTCCGTCCCTCTACTTGGACATACTGCACAGATTCTGACAATTCAGCACCATCATAGTGTGCCTCATCAGGAATATAGCCCTGATCTGCATAATCCTCCGCTGGATGATAAGTAGATGTGCTGGGTGATGCAGTGATGGAATCTAGGCGCTGTTTAATTCAGGCCACCTGTTTGCATAAGGTCTTGATGTGAGAGTCCAGATGGCTGGCAGCTTTGACCTCGGGAGTCCGGGTCACAATGGTTCTTTCTTCACTCCATTGCTGATTGTTGGCTGCCATATGCCCCAGCAAGTCTATAGCTTCTTCAGGAGACTTGTCAAGTAAGGCGCCTTGCGTCGCAGCATCTATAATCATCTTCGTGCTGGACTGCAACCGGTTGTAAAAGCTCTGCACTAAATCCCAAGGCTGGATCACGTGGTAAGGACATTGATGCTGAAGGTCCTTGAATCTCTTTCAGGCCTTATAAAGGGATTCTTGTGGGGCTGTTTGAAATTTGAAATTGCTCCCCGGATTCGCACCATCTTCGAGGGTGGATAGAATTTATCCACGAAGGCGAGTGCCAGTTTCTCCCATGTGGTGAAATGATTGGGAGGATGGGCCCGTAGCCAGTACGAGGCTTTATCCCTCAGACTGAACGGGAAAAGCCGCAGCTTAACAGCATTATCACTTACATCCTTCGCCTTGAAAGTGTCACACTTTGCAAGGAAGGTATCAATGTGGTGGTTGTGGTTCTCATGAGGATGCCCATGAAAGGGATCATGCTGCATCAAATTAATGAGCCCCATCTTTAGCTCGAAGCTCACCATCGTCAGTTGTGGTCTAAGGATAGATGAGTTGTTTCCAAACGTCGGCTTCATGTGGTCCCTAATGGACCCAGTGCAAGGAGGAGGAGCATTGTTGTCTGCCATCTGGGCAGAGGGAGATGGATTTCTGCTGGAGGCCCTCAAAGCCCTTGTTGTTTCCTCGATCTCGGGATCGAATAACAATTCTCTAGTAGATGCCCCGAAGCGAGTGTTCATGCACCACAACAGCTAGACAAATACCATTAGTAGCACGGTAATAAATAAAAGAATAAAAAATGATGGAGAGATAAGGAATGATTAGAGTTGCTAGCAAACTTCTAAAAATAAAAATAGACTGAGATAACACTATTGCCATCCTCGGCAACGGCGCCAAAAACTTGACACACCCGAAACCTACACCTAGATTCCACCCGGTGGTGTCACAATCGCCAGGCGTGGTATGGCCCCTAGGTGTCAATTCCGGGCTCTATCCGCAAGCGGAAGGTGTCAAGTTGTAGTATAAAAGATATCGAATCCCACAGGGACGGTGATAGTGTATTTGTGTTCTCAGTTTACTTCTATATCTCGAAGTGAGATAGCTATCGGGTTGAGAAAATTGGTTGTTGTGTTGATGTTGTTCTAATAATAAAAAGGACTAGGGCCTTAGGAATCACCGTTAAGATCGTCGGGGATCGACGTTGGAATAGAGTCCTTACATTGCATTGGGGTTAGGGGATTAATCTCCCAATTCGTACCACTCTCGTGGGTTAGAATTGCGAGGTATTTCGGTGGCTCTCGTTGACGCAATAGCAGTAGCCGTCAACGTAGCGATATAGTTCGTCGGGGGATCCCCTCAAGGTACGAGCCAGACATGGTCACGAGCCTTGGTTGGATCCATCGATTTCCCTATTCGAATCCCAAGGATACCCCTTAATCATATAAATTCTACAGACCGTGGGCATGATCTCAGTACGGGTTATCTAGGGATTCGGTAGGATCGATCGAAATAATCCCCTAATTCCTAATTCAATATAGGGATCCAGATCTACGTCTTTCCCTTAGGATCTTAGGGCTAACCCATCAACCCAAGAAAGGACTACTCACTCATAGCAATATTAACGAATAAAGACACAATTTTTGGAGATGAAAACATCATAACAAATTGACAAATGAAGATTGAGAACTTACAGCGAGAGATAGAGAAAAATTGCGATTAATAGATCCAAGGAAAACCGAGATTCCAAGAGCGCGAGAAGAACAAATAAAATTCCAATCAATTTCGATCCAACAATTTTTAACAAAATTTATCTAGATCTATCAAAAAGTATCCTCTAATCTCTGCTCAAAAACTTGCTCAAAAAACTCAGAATGAATTCGCATCCAGCTTTTGTCCCAGCTCCCAGACTTCATTCCCAAAATCGCGCAACCACCGTTCCAGAAAATACTTCCAAAAATAGCCTCAACATCGTCGACTGAGTCTGTGACTCGGTCGAGCAGCGCGTTGCTCGGTGGGTTGCTCGGGCCGAGCAGCTGTATTGCTTGACCGAGCACGACAGTAAATCGAAATCCTTCAAAATCTTTACTCTGTCTGCACGGGTCGAGTCCGCTCTGCTCGGTCCGAGCAGAGAGTTGACATGGTAGCTGAAGAAGTCGCTCGGGTCGTGCAAGGATTCGTCGGGTTCCTGAATGAGAGGCTGCTCGACCGAGCACTATGAGTAATCGGCACGAGCAGGCTGCGTATCTGCGCCATTGATCTTTTCTGCATCTGCTCGATCGAGCAGCTGCTCTGATCGGTGGAGTCATCTGGGAAACTATTTCCTGAAGCATCTGCTCTCCTCCTCTCCTCTTCCTCTCTCCTCCACTCCTTCCATGGCTCCAAAAACACGGCGAACTCCTATAGAGCTTCTCCAACAAGCTCACGGGCGTGTCAGATGTGTCCATACCCAGGTCGGGTCCCAAATCGCTCCAAAATCCTTGAAAACTCATAAAATACTACGAAACTCGAATATAATGTCAAAAATGCGACATCGTAGGGAAATATGGGATTTGGATGCGAAAATGGCATGGAATGCGATGTCATGATGATATGAAAAAGGTGTAAAATATGGACACATCAACTGCCCCGAGGTCTTTGAGAGGGCGGGTATTAGGCCGTCGCATGTCTGCATCCTCTATAATCGGACGGGTATTGGGCTGTCGTCTCTCCACATTTATAACTCCGGTTTGGATGCGAACTGCCCCTAGGTCATTGAGAGGGCGGGTTTTGGGCTGTCACCTCCCCGCATCCTTTGTAATCGAACAGGTATTGGGCCGTCGCCTCCCCGCATTTATAACTCTAGTTTGGATGGCAAACTGCCCTGGAGATCTTTGAGAGGGCGAGTATTGGGCTGTCGCCTCTCCACATCCTCTGTAGTCGGACGGGTATTGGGCCGTCGCATCCCCACATTTATCACTCCGGTTTGGATGGCGAACTGCCCCGGAGGTCTTTGAGAGGGCGGGTATTGGGCCATCACCTCCCCGCATTTATAACTCCGATTTGGATGGCGAACTTCCCCAGAGGTCTTTGAGAGGCCGGTATTGGGCCGTCGCCTCCCCGCATCCTCTGTAATCCGACGGGTATTAGGCCATCGCCTCTCCGCATTTATAACTCAGGTTTGGATGGCGAATGGCCTCGGAGGTCTTTGAGAGGGTGGGTATTGGGCCGTCGCCTCCCCCACATCCTCTGTAATCGGACGGGTATTGGACCGTCGCCTCCCCACATTTATTACTCCGGTTTGGATGGCGAACTGCCTGGAGGTCTTCTAGAGTGCGGGTATAAATGGGCCGTAGTCGACCTTACATTTATCATGTCGGTTTGTGTAGCGGGCTGCAATTTTAGTTCGCATAAAATGCAATTACAAACGAAAATGAATTAGCCCACTCCGGATGATTAAGGCGACCTTTATGGAGGGGATCTGAAACTTTATTCAAACACATTGTATGTACAACTATAAAATTACAAATTTTATTGATAGTACTTGAGTAAGTGTTGGGCGTTCTATGGATGAGCTAGTTCTTCGCCCTCCATGTTCGCCAAAATGTTGGTTCCGGGTCCCACGACGTCCGCTATTTTGTAGGGGCCCTCCCATTTGACAGAGAGCTTTCCACAACGGACGACCTCAGGTTTGAAGGTGGCGTCCCTGAGGACGAGGTCGACAATCCTGAAGCTTTGCTTCTTCACCCAAGAATTGTACTACGTCGCCATCCTTTGGCTGTGCTTGATAAGACATGTTAGAGTATGATCCCTTACCTCATCGAGGAGTTTGGTGATGAGGTCGATGCCTTTTTCATTCCCTTGTTTTTCAAAGTACTGGAGGCAGATAGAATGTTCGCCGACCTCCACCGGGACGACGGCTTCCACCCCATAAGCTAGCAAGAAGGGACTCTCGCTAGTTGCAGCTTTGTAGGTGGTGCGGTAAGACCAAATGATGCCAGGTAGCTCGTCAGGCCAAGATCCAGGAGTGTTGCCGGCCTTCTTCTTCAGGGGTTCGAGGATGCACTTGTTCGCTGCCTCAGCCATGCCATTGAACTGCGGGTGTGCTACAGAGGCGAAGTAGAGGTTGATGCCCCAGTCTGAGCAGAATTCTCTGAAGTCCGTGGAGTTGAACTGCGTCCCGTTGTCCGTCACTATGGAGCGGGGTATCCCGAAGCGGCATATGACAGACTTCCAGATGAATTTCTTCATGTCTTTTGAGGTAATGCGTGCTAGGGGCTCTACTTCTATCCACTTGGTAAAGTAATCAACTGTGACAACTAGAAACTTCCTTCCTCCTGTTGCCATCGGGAACGGTCCGAGGATGTCGAGGCCCCACTTGGCAAATGGAACCGGGCTAAGAGTTGGAATCAGGTCGACGGGAGGATCCTTTGTATGGTTGAAGAATTTTTGGCACTCCTCGCACCTCCTTACGAAGTTGATCGCATCCTTCAGCATAGTCGGCCTATAGTAGCCCTTTCGGACTGTCTTATGTGCCAGGGTGCAGCCACCATGATGATTCCCGCAGAATCCATCATGAATCTCGCAGATGACCTCCTCAGCTCTTCTCGGCCCAAGGCACTTTAAATAGGGCAATATGTTGTTCTTCGCACGAGGGTTTCGGTATAGTACGTCGCCGAAGATTACGAATGATAAAGCCCGTCTCTCGGTCTTCCGTGCCTCCAGCCTATCCTCCGGTAGGGCTCCGGTCTTCAGATAGGTGATGATCAGGCTCATCCACGATGGGTTTTAGTCGACGCACATCAATTCGCCCTCCTCAATACTGGGCGTCAATAAGTTCTCAACGTATGTAGCTTTTCTGATTTCTGTCGGAGCAGATGAAGCCAACTTTAAGAGGGCATCGGCGTGGAGATTGTTCGACCTTGGCATATGTTGGACCGCTGCTCTCCTAAATTTGAGGAGTTCAGTGCAGGCGCATTTCAGGTATCGCTTCATCAGCTCCTCTCTCGACTTGAAGCTTCCTTCAATTTGCTGGACGACCAACCTCAAATCGCTGACCAACAGCATATTCGTGCTCCAAGCGCCCGGCAGAGCTTTAGGCCGTTGAGGGCAGCCTCGTACTCTGCTACAGTGTTGGTCGTCGAGAACTTGAAACGGAGGGCATACTCCAATAGGCTCCCTCCGGAGTTTCTATTACAATGCCGGCTCCGCTCCCCGATGCCATGGCCGGTCCATTGACGTGGACAACCCACTGCTTGTCGTAGGACTGGGGGAGGTAGAGGGAGGACTTTCGACGGCGAGCTGCTGGGGTGCCGCACCCAGGCGACCATTGGGTGGGGCCTTGGGAGAGAATGGCAAGGCTTGCACCTTGATCTCTGCCCTTGGTTAATAGATAATGTCGAATCGCTGAGCTCGACACTCCAATTCAGCATTTGTCCTGACCTCTCCAGCCTCCTCAAGTTCGTTTCCAGTGACAAATTGGTGTAGACGACACTGGTGTGCACCTGGAAGTAGGGTCGGAGCTTTCTTGCCATCAGAATAAGGCACTGGGTGATCTTATCGATGGGGTCATAGCGGATCTCTGCATCTCGGAGCACCCGACTGGCATAGTAGACCGACCTCTTGATGCCCACGTCCTCCTTCACGAGGACCGAGCTCACAGCTTTCACAGTAGTGGCGAGATAGAGGCCGAGCTGCTCTCCTTATTCGGGCTTTGCGAGAAGTGGCGGGCTTTGCAGGTAGGCCTTTAGCTCGTCGAAAGCTCTTATGCAGGAGTCGTCCCACTCCACCTGCTTCCTTATGCCCTTCCTCTCAGCGAGGGCTTTCCGCAGAATCTTGAAGAATGGGAGTGACCTCTCCGCAGACTTCGATATGAACCTTCCAAGCGCGGCGATCCATCCATTCAGCCTCTGCATGTCCCTGATCATCATTGGCTCCGTCATGTTGGTGAGGGCAGCGATCTTATCAGGGTTGGCCTTAATTCCTCGCTTGGTGATCATGAAGCCAAGGAACTTCCCCGACTCGATGCCGAATATGCATTTGGCTGGGTTGAGCCGCAAGTTGTAGCGCTACACCTTTTGGAATGTCTCCTCCAGGTCGGTGAGATGATCTCCGGCCCTCTTCGATTTCACCAACCATCCGTTGGTAGGTACATCCAGATTCCTGCCGAGCTGGGGATGGAAGATTTTGTCAACCATCCGTTGGTAGGTCACTCCGACGTTCTTGAGTCCGAATGACATCTTGGTGTAGCAAAATGTCCCTCAGTCCATGATGAACACCGTCTTCTCCTCATCATGGGTCGCCATCCGTATCTGGTTGTAGCCTGAAAGGCATCCATAAAAGTTAGGAGTTCATACCTTGAGGCATTGTCCACCGGATGGTCGATCCTTGGCAGTGGGAAGCTATCCTTTGGGCAGACTTTGTTGAGGTCGGTGAAGTCTACGCACATCCGCCATTTGTTGTTCGGCTTCTTCACCATCACCACATTGGCAAGCCAGTTAGCATAGCTCAACTTTCTGATGAATTTGGTTTCGAGAAGCCGCTATACATCTTCTCCTGCTAACCACTCTTTCTCTTCCCCAGCGCTCCGCTTCTTTTGTCGGACCGGGCATGCTTCATGGTCGAAATGCAGCTCATGGGCGATCACTGCCTTGTCGACTCCAGGCATGTCAGAGGGCATCCATGCAAAGATGTCTGTATTCGCCCTGAGGAGGTCGATCACCCCCGTCCTCAGCTTCGCAGTCAGCTTCGTGCCGATCGATACAGTCTTATCTGCCTCCTTCATCAGCAGCACCTCCTCTATGCCCTCCACTGGGGTTGGTCGCTGATGTTCCAAGTCCTTCCGACCGTCGAGGAGTTCAGCTGACAAGGCTTGCTTCGACTGCTTATGTTTGGTGGAGCCAATGTAGCAACTCCGCGAGAGCCTCTGGCTTCCTCGCACTCGTCTAACCCATATGGGGTCTGGAATTTTAACATTTGGTGCAGCAGCGAAAAAGAGCTTAGACGGAGGTCATGTAAGGCCGCCCTATGATGCCATTATACGCAGAGGGGACATAAACAACGGCGAACTATGTCATTCGTGTAACAATCCTCGGCCTCTCCCCAATGGTGACGGGCAGGTCGATCGTTCCGACGATGGGCACCGAATGGCCAGTGAAGCCGACAATCGGGCCCAAGCATGGTTTCAAGTCTGCCTCGCCCAGCCCCATCTTCTGAATCGTGGACAGAAACAGTATGTCGCATGAGCTGCCAGTGTCCACTAAGAGCCTGCTCACAATCGCTGGCCCGATGAGTGCTTCGATGACGATGGCATCATCATGTGGCAGCTTGATCCCCTCCAGGTCACTGTCAGAGAAGGAGATGGGGGGTGGAGCTGCCCTTCTTCGCTTCGCCCCTTCACCAGTGCTTGCCACCATAACCTGCCTCGCATAACTCTTCCTTAGCGAGATGAGGTTCCATCCAAGGCTGGCCCACCGCATATCACATCTATGCTCATGATCGGACCGGTGATAGGATGGGCGGCTAGTTTGGCGTTTTGGGCCTGGGCCTACCAGACAGGTTCCACTGGAGTTCACCCTTCTCGCCTCTGGACTTCTTGATCGACGAACCTCTGAAGGTGGCCACCCTCGATTAGCCGTTCTATGTCTCTCTTCAGACTAAAGCAATTGTCGGTGTCGTGGATGTGGTCGTGATGGTAACGACAATACTTCTGTGCGTTGCATGCATTTGGCTATCCCCTCAGCTCCGGGGGCGGGTTTCTAAGAAGCCCACCCGTCTTGGCCGCTGCCATCACTTCGGCCAGCGGGGCATTGAGCCTTATATAACGCACCTCCTCCAGTACTCTTTCAGGTCCATTTCTCGGACCGGGGTTCCTAGGAGGGTGGAACCCCCTCAGAGGTCCGGGACGATCCTGCCCTCGGGGGCCTCCCTGGTCGCACCCTCGGGGGCGATCCTGATCTCGCCCATGGGGGCGGTCATCTTACCTCAGCCTAAGTGAGGGCCGGGGCTTAGATCTAAGACGCTCGGTTGGGGTAACAACTTTCCTCACCTCCAACGACTCCTCACTGAGCATGAACTTCTCCGCTCTGGAGAAGAGAGCATCGAGGTCCATTGGCGGGTCGTGGAGGAGGGATTTGTGTAGACTACGATTGGTGAGACCCTTCTTGAAGGCTGCCATGGTGAGCTCGTCTCCGCAGCTCGTCGCGCTAAGGCGCTCTTCATTGAAGCGTCGCTGGAACCTTCGGAGGGTCTCCCCCTCCTCCTGGACTATCGTAAACAGATAGTCAGGGGCCTTCTTCCTTCTTCGCCCTACTCAGAATTGCATACGGAACTTGTGGGATAGATCGCCATAGGAGTCAATCGATAGGTTTGGGAAGTCCTTGTACCATTCAATAGCGAACTTCTGCAGAGTCTTCAGGAAGGCACGACAGAGGAGCTCATCGTCCGCTCCTTGGATCTCCATCACCCCCTAAAGCGTTGCACGTGTTCGAGTGGATCGTCCGAGCCGTCGTACAATCCAAGCTGGTGTAGCTTGAACCTACGCGGTATCGGGATTGAGATCACCCTTCGCGTCAGCGGGTTGGCTTCTTCAAGATGTTGGGTGGGTGCTGGCAACCTTCGTGCGACGTCCCGACTGCCTCGGACCCTGGATGAGCCACCTTGATGCTCAGGAGAGTCCCTTCTATATGCCATGGGGACCGTGCTTTGCTCGCGGCTCCATCCCCACTGTTCATTGCTCCTAGGAGAGACGTGCTTAGCCTGAGGGGGGCTTCGGCCTTGACGGGGTCGCTCTTCACACCTTGGGCTTGGCGACCTCCTGTGAGAGTGACTCTCCGTAGCTTGATCCTACGGGATGTGCTCCCACACTATCTCGATTGATGGGTAAGGGATTCCCAATCTCCCCTGATGGATCCTTTCCCCCGCAGCGATAATGTAATGTCGCTGTCGGATAGTTGCTTCTTCATCAAGCCGCCTCTGTATAGCGGCCTCCTCCTCGTCAAACCGTCTCTGCCTAGCGGCCACATCATCATCATCGAGGCACCTCTGTTGAGCGGCTAACTCCTTTTCTTCGAAGCACCTCCTTCGAGCGGCCACTTCTTCATCGAATTCGGGGAAGAGGTTCCGCCTCACGTTGAGTGGTCTGGAGGGGCCTGATATTTGAGGCCGCCTCGCAGATTTTGCCGCAGCCATGTCTCACGTTGTCGAAGATCTCAAAGCTTTGTTAAATGCCACGGGCTGTGGCCTCGATAGTAGTGTCTGGCTTCTCATAGGGTGCATCTCTCGGGGGGGACCTTCTCGGAGAGGGGGCCTCCTCGAGCATTGGCTGTTTACTGCTACGATGACTGCGGTGACTTTATGTGAGGTCTACCATGGATGTAACCCTTGTTTCCATAGACGGTGCCAAATGTTGCAGGGTAAAATCTGCTAACACTGAATTGTATTGAAATGGAAATCACGGGTACACTGATTACAAGTTTAGGGGTGTAGACGAGGCTAATCTCGATTGGAAGACTCTTTGTAGATGGGAGTCCCAAGGTCGCCCGTCAATCGGAGTAAATCGCACGTCTATTTGAGTAGTTCGCTGTGGGTTGCTTTGACCACCAGTGGCTGGGGCGAGCTACCTGCAAGGAGAACAACTCGTCAGAAAGGCAGGGCTGGCTATCAGCCTGTAAACTCTCCGATGCTTAAGTTAGCAGATAACTATTTGGAGAATGTCGAACATGCAGGGCGATCTTAGTGGCAGATCGGCGCTTACGTGGCGAACTAGTGTGGAACACGCGAATATGTGGAGGATATTCGACCTTGAATATAAGTAAATATGTTAGGAATTCTTACAGATTAGCCAGCCTCTTTCTCGTTAGAGGAGAAGTGGTATTTATAGGCTGCTGGAGTCGGTTGCTTTAGCTGAGCTGGCAGTGTCAGGGGTTTGGCTGAGGATGTCAGAGCCGAATGTATCAGGTGCGCTTTTGTCAGACCGTCAAAGCCATTAATGTCATGTGTTCTTTTGTCAGGCTGTCTAGCAGCGAAACGGCTAGGCGTGCATTTGTCAGGCCATCAGGCGGTAAAGCGGCCAGGTGCGCTTTTGTCAGAGTTATCTGTAGTGAAACTGGCAGTGATACTAGTGGTGTGTCGTCTTCCTCTGTGGGCAGACTTCGTCTGGATAGAGAGGTAGGCAAGCTGCCCCTGGGGCGAGCTGGTGTAGATCACGCGATTCGCTGGAGGGCTCTTCTCATTGGTTTGGTTAACGAGTTCACAGCTCCGCAAGTGCGGGCTACTCTAAGCCTTGACGAGCTTCTCTAAGCCTTGGCGAAGTAGGTCCCATTGTGGAGATTCGACGGGCCATGACTTGTGCTTCGGTCATACGGGCCTAGATCGACTGGGCCGATCTTGTGGTCGTAACAGTATACATGGGACAACTGATCTGCTAAACCACGAATTTCAGTTTATAAAGAGTACTAAAACGATAAGAAATGACCACCTTTCAAGGGTGAACTAATGGTGTCGAGAATTTAAAATACAAAAACAAAATTTTAAGATAATTTCGGTGAATTCGATACTAGGCTACCAATATAGAGATATGTGTCGGTTGTCGTTTCGTTAGGATGTTTGCAATCAATGATTATTAATATATTTTCTATAACTCAATGTTTCATTCAGCTAGGGCATGAGAACGTCGAAAAGTATGGCGACAAAGCGTATAAAATAGTGCCAAGGTGTAATCACATAAATTATTGATTTCATGAAGAAAAAACGAACAAGTGCTCTCTCGGGTCACGATATGTCCGCTAGGATCGCATCACGAATAAGTCGTACTCAGATCATATTCGATTCAAGCATGCCCACGTCTCCATATAACATACCCAAATAAAATATACATAGAAATCGATAAAATACACGATATAACATGCAATATAGGGCGAAAAGCTATCAAAATCAAAGATAACAAGGCCCTAACTACATCACAACCAACACATATGGAGATTAGCCACGCATGGAGAGAAAAGATTCAATATTCATAAACAAATACATTGTCAAATACTCAAAATATGTGGCAAATACACAACTACGAGAGAAAAGATAGCAAAAGTATCACCAAATTCATCCAATTGCACCCTAGATCTCCTTCAACAATAGCTATCTGCCTTTGTCTCCAGGGACTCCAAAAGTCACGCACCAATACGTGAAGAAATCACAAAAATACGCAAAGAATACCGCCAAAACCCTAAAAATACACTTATATAGAGGCATTGCGGGTTTTAGACATTAGCGGGTTCAAACCCGCGTCCAAAATAGAACCAGATCCGCATCCAATAGTCACATCACTCCACGGTCGTCCGATCAATGCGGGATCAATCCTGGAAGCGCCATGTGGCGTAGCAGATTTGCCGTTCGCCTACTCCGTTGTTGAACTCGAGTCAGCGTAGGCGTCGTCCCTGACCGTTGGATCAAATCTCAGCATCTACAATGAAGCCGCGTCGCCCTCTGCTGGTGCCCATCCGATTTGAGCGGGAAGTGAAAGATTTTCGACACGTGTCCCTGAGCGATGGTCCGCTCCGCTTCGCTGCATTAGTTGGCCTCGTCCATTGGCTCACAGATGGATGGGGTAAATAAGGCCGTGTCTCCAACGTTCCCTTCCGTCGGATGTGACAGAAGAACGATGGATGCGTGCCACGTGGCAGGGTGGATGAGTGCAGCTGTATTTGCACTGTATTTCGACCGTATTTTCTCCAAATTTCGGCCGTATTTCTTCATTTAATTGTCATTATGCATTAAAAAATTCATAGAAATTAGCACAGATATCAGAAAAATACGAATGAATAGCCGTTGGAATCGTGAGACTGAGATCTACACATGAAAAATACTAAAAAGACTGAAATACTCAATATAGTACTTTTTTGTGCTTAAACCAAGTGATTGCTTTAATAAATAACCATATTCTCAATACGATTGTATTAGAGATCAAATACACATCATATATGCACTAAATTGCATTAAATGGGTAGTTAAATATGTAATATTTTCCCCGAATCAACAACTTCTTTAAGACAAATTCTTACAGACACAATCGTTTCTTCCTACAATCTCCGGTCAGGTATCTCTAAACTCAGGATCTGCTCTGATCTTATTCTCAATATCTCCTCCATAGCTCGGTGCAACAACTATCAACACATCTCCCAACAGATCAGCCATAGCTACTACGAGCCTCCTTCAGTCATTGTCTAACTTACGCATCGGAGGAGATTATGTCGGACCCCAGATCCGACCTTCCCTAACGAACTCTGTGGTGCATAAAGCAAAAATAAGCCCGGGAGACTGCTCGGACTAAAGCATAAGCAGCTCGGAGCGAGCTGCCAAGGCTAGGGTCAGATCACCAATAGTTCAGACGTGACGAAGATGTCTCGGGCTTGGCTCCAACAGCTCAAACAGAAGACTACGCAGCCAGAGATTGACTTTCCCAGTACCCAGGAGGCTGAAGGTGGTCCGAAATAGCTCGGACCTGGCGAGCATAGCTTGGACCTGGCTCCATCAGCCCGGACCAAGGCCCATTCATCTCGGGTCTAGCTCGCCCAGTACTCAGTCTGAAGTCTACACCATCCCTCGTCAAGCCACTGCTATACATCAGCCTTGCCGAGGGCGACCACTATCCATTGATGGATCGAGACCAGCCATGCCCAGGGTCACCTCGCACATGGCCCACTCAGCCGCCAGTAGCTTGGAGTGAAGCTTACTCAGCCCGAGGCTAGCTAGCTCGTCCGGGATCCAGTCAACTACCGACGTCGTCCAACGACATCTACAGCAGCAACTGTACTCTATTGTAATAAAAAGCGAAGAGAGAAAACACAGGTAAACAGTATTCATATCTTAAGCGAAATGGTTATGACCATTAACATTAAACATAATTCATATACAAATTCAAATCCGGTTCGAACTATTTGCATGCCTCAGATCCGAACCCTGCACATTCGCTTTAGATGGGGTGGTGGACAAGAGAATGAACGTTGTTCCTCGGGGCAATGCAACGCGGTTCCTCCCCCCTCAGGTCCTTGCTCCATGAAATCGACCCAAGATTGTCCACTCTTGATGGGGTCTGTTGCTTCATTTATGCACATTGCCTTTGTTTATGAATATGCCTTTCTTGTCATCTTCAATATGGTGTCCCTTCGAGATGCAGAAGAAGTTGGATGCGTTAACCATCGGCATTTTATATTCTGGCCCCTATCAATCCAATTGCTCTACTTACACGTAAGGGATCATGTTCCCTGAGATTTCGATGCCACGTATCAATCAAAGGAGCTAATGCTGATTTAGCTTCATGGAGACCCATTTTAAAAGGTCTTTGCTCTATACACCGATAACAATCGGTGGATTGTCTTTTTTTAGGCAAACAAAAATGTAACTAAATCAAATCAATTGTCATTTCCTCCTCTCTCTCTTCTATTTTAGGCTAAATTGTGCCCAAACTCTTATGTAAACCTCACCTCATTCGGTGTATTTAGTCTAACTCTTTTAAAATCACATCGTTGTCATTCAACTTGCAGTAGATTTGACATATGGTGCCGAAGAGAAACAGCATATGATTTAATAGAAATTGCCCAATTGAACTTGAACTTTTCAAACCCAATGAACATCTTGGCAAGGAGTTTGATGTTCTTATGATTAGAAGATACCTGTGTGTGGTCTTCTTGGAGTACGGGTTGGATCCGGGTCTGGGTTGAAGCGGATCAGACCCTACCCACATCTTGTCGAGAACATCTTGTCGAGAAAAATTAATATCATTTTCAAGCTACAACAATAAGGGTCCTACGATACACATCTTTATCCACCCTTTTGTCCTAGTAGGACAACCTCCTCAATTGTATAATAGATATTTCAACTGTTAATATTATATTCCTATCCTAAAGGAAATTGGTTAGATCATGCAATTAAGGACACACGTATAGTTTCAGAATATAGGTTATGACTTCTTGATTATTTGTGCTAATTGTTTCATGATCTCCTTCAAGATTAGATATTTCAGAGTTTTTGTTGATCTCTTTTTTTTATTAAAATAGAATTGGTCTTTAATGAATCTAAAATTAAGATCTAATTTGTGAAACCTTAAAATTGGTTTTAATATGGATCTAGTGCGCTTATAAACTAACAATAAATTTTATAGCAAACTTGCAATTTTCATTGATCTAGATTTAGATACCATATTTGAAAAATTATTTTGCGATGTGCGATGATTTTTTGATTCTTTCGTGACGTATTTGATACGACTCTCCGAATGGGCTGCGAATGGGCTGAAGAGAAACATGCCGACCGCTCGGCCCAGGACCGCCCCATGCCAAAGCACAGGGGCTCCACAAGCGGATCAGGGCGTCTCGGCCCAAGACCATAGCCCGAATGGCTGTTGACTTCCCGCGAATGAGGAAACCCCTCCTCGGATCGCGCCCGCCTTGATCACCATTCAAGCCACCATCAATCCATCCTTGATCACCATTCAAAGGACCATCTGCGGACGGGCACGGAGGGAGGAACAGTAAAGCACCTTGTCGGCGTTGACATACGAAACTCCTTTAAGAAACCCGAAAGACGAAAGACGAAGAGACCGAATCCTGGATATCTGACATTCTGGTATACCATCTCCTCATACCTTCTTCCACCTTACATTTCTCCTCCACAGCTCGGCTCTAGAACTCGTGCTCGATCTCTCCGCGAACCAAGCCCAATTCCACCAAGCACTTTCAGACGAGATCTGACTTAAGCATCAGAGGGGAATTGGTCAGAACCAAGGTCTGACCCACCCCCACCCCCACCCCCACCCCGACGAGTTCTTTGTTTTGCAAATCTGAAGAGACGTCACCCCGCCGAAGATTTCCTTCGGCCTCGAGCGTCCTTGACCGAGAGTCCGCTCGGTTGATCCACCCCAAAGGCTACCGCCGGGTCGAAGCTTCACTTCGGTGCGCTCTCGCTTGGATCTGCATGTTCTCGCCCCAGAGCTTACCCGTATGATCGATTTCGAAGGTCTTCCACGCCCTCCATGTCAATGCTGACCTTCAGACCTTCGTACTAACATCTGGCACCATCTGTGGGAACAAGATCATCATCCACGTCATCCACAACAACCAACATGGACCAGCACAACAACTGAGGGCCCTACATGCCGACTATCCATGAGGAGGCCAACTACGTACCGCTCGAGGCTGAACACAACCGCTCTGCCGAGGGGACCGACGACTCATGTTCGGTAACATGTGAATAGTTCTGCATGTTCGCCAAGGAGGTGAACGACAACTTCCAAATATTGGCGGTGGATGTCCAGCAACTCACGGGCCCGCAACATCCTCCAACGAGAAACTCAATGGGGTTCATCGACTACCCAAGGCCGCGCCCCACACTGAGCTCGACCATGGTCACAAACCACGACGGGAGAAGCCCGAACCGGGAGCAGCGGTTCAGTATGCTGCACCTCTCTCCTCCGCAGTCCTTGACTTCCCTCCCTTTGTGATGAGAGCAGACAGAGAACCGAATGGACTAGGGATGAACCAACCGTGACCTTGTCCAAACGGTCCCGCTTGACTCAAGAGCAATCATCTCGTCGCCCAACCACTGAAAACCGACGAGGACATAGCCGGAGGAGTCCCAATCGAAAGAGGCAGAGGAATCGCGAGGAGCAGTGCCAAAGTGAGAATACATGGCAACCAACACCATTTCCCAACCAGGACGGACGTGGGGGCAGCCCCTCCTGCACCTCCGCTAATCTGCCTAAGCAATCCAAACACCATGGCAAAGTACCGATGAACCCGACCACCCTAGAATCACCTAAGGATGACTACAACCCGTTGATAAGGAGTATTACCGCTGCACAGGTACTGTCCAGGGTCAAAGTACCAACCTTGGAGAAGTACGACGGCACGGGAGACCCCAGGGGCACGTCTAAGATTACAAGTGGATCATGGAATTCGAAGTGGCCGACGACACCCTACTCTGTCGAGACTTTTACACCACCCTCCAAAAGTCAGCCAGGGAGTGGTATAACAGCCTCCTCGATCAATTCATCGACAGTTTTCGAGACATGTCCCGGATCTTCTGCCAACAATTCATGGCTGGACGACGAAGGAAGCCAAGCCAAGACCTCCTGTTCAACATAGTGCCAAGGCCGAACGATATGCTGCGGGGCTACATGAAACGCTTCAACGCCCAAAGGCTGAGTGTTGAAAGCTACCCTGGGGAGGTCGTCATAGCAGTCATGAAGAAAGGGGTCCGATAAAGAGGCCTAAAGAAGTCACTGCATCAAGACCCCCCCCAAGGTCCTTGACCAGCTCCTAGCTCAGGCAAAGCAATTCATGCTGGCAGAGGAGGTCCTAGCTGCGGAAG
The DNA here is from genome assembly GCA_030789695.1 of Scilla litardierei. NCBI lineage: Eukaryota > Viridiplantae > Streptophyta > Magnoliopsida > Asparagales > Asparagaceae > Scilla > Scilla litardierei. The sequence goes on along the minus strand of JAULAV010001822.1, from coordinate 8,841 downwards.
AAGAAGGTCCCCCCAGGATGAAGATCAGGGGGAGAGATGAAGAGAAGTACTGAAAATACCACAAGGACAACGGCCATGACACCGACGATTGTTGAAACCTAAAGAAAGCATTGACTAGCTGATCAACCGGGGATACCTGAAGAACTTTGTCGACGCCAGGAAAGCAGACCCTGGAGAAGGAACCTCCAAGCAAGGGGATATGAGGAAAAAGTGAACGTTGTCCAGACTCCCCATCGGATAATCGAGTAAAGAGCCGACAGTAGGAACGAAGGCAAGGAGTGTGGTGGCCTCATCCTCCCACCAAGCAAGTGACACTTGCCTTCACTTATCTTACCTGCTTTATGTCTTACATTCAAAAGTGTATCTTCCTTTGTTAGTTAATAAAACTTGGACGAGAGTTCTTGCACATGACTGATTCGGGTTGAATATTGCATATTAAACACCTTATTTAGCCCTATTTGTGCTGATATGTTGCTTAATTGGTCTCTAACACGTTCGTATTTTGTATATCGTCATTTATTAGAGAAATCACTTGATTTAAGCACAAAACTGCAACAAACTGAGTATTTCTACACTTTTTATATTTTTCATGGGTAGATCTGGATCTCACGATTCCAACGACTATTTATTTGTATTTTTTGAGATCTGTGCTAATTAATGTGTATTTTTGAATGCAGAATATCATTTTAAATGGAGAAATAAGCAAGAAAAAACAAAATACGCGTCGCCGTACGTATCCCGCATCCCTCTATGCCACGTGGCGCTCATTCATGCATCCACGTTCAGATCTGATGGGCGAATGACGCGGGCGGCGTGGCATCATTGCATCCGTTGGATTTCGATCCAACGGTGATTACCGTCCCTGCGCGAGAGCTCGGATTCAGCGATTCAAGCGGTGACGTGGCGCAATCCGTGCCATCCGTTCTTCATCTGAAGGCAGCTATTAACGAGCGACGCGGAGCTTTGAAGATCGTTGAATGCAGATCCAACGGCGAGACGCGAAGCCAAGTTCGAAGCGAATTTGATTACGGAGCTGGCGAACCAGCTTCCTTGCGAGGACACGTGGCGGGATCTCATTAGATACTGCCAAGATCAAACGACGGAGATCATCCAACGGCTTGTGGGTTGGGGTTTAAGAGATTTGGGAAGCAGGTTTCGACCCGTTAAGCACAATAAACCCGTAATATTTATTATTTAAGCGTAATTTAGGGTTTTGTTGCGTATTCTGGCGTATTGGGGGCTCTAGGAGCCGTATTTCGCCATGAAATTTGGAGGTCGTGGGGACAAAGGCTAGTTCTATCATCTGAAGGAGAGTTGGGGCTATTTGGAGAGAATTGGTGACATTTTTCCTATCTTTAGCCTTGTATTTTGCCTATTTGGCTTGTAATTGAAGTATTATTCACGTATTTTGATGTATTGATGATGTATTTGGCTACGAATATTGATTCTCTTCTCTCCATGCATGGTTAATCTTCATATGTATTGGTGTTGATGTAGTTAGGGTGTCGTAATCATTTATTTTGATATCTTTTAGCCCTATTTGCATTGTATAATCGCGTATATTGCTAGTTTCTACACGTATTGTTCAAGTATTATCGTTGTTGGTGTACTTGAATCGAATATGATCTATGGACTTATTCGTGACGTGACCCTTGCGGGCACATAAGCTTATTTTCCTAATGAAACTAGTACTTTATTCGATATTTAAGGCACTTTTCGATGTTCGTTTATCGCCATACTTTCTGACGTTCTCATGCCCTAACCGGATGAAACGTTGAGTTATAGAAACGGTATTAATAATCATTGATTGCGCACACCCTAACGGAATTACTACCAACACATACTCTCCATATTAGTACCCCATATCGAATTCACCGTATTTATCGTAGGATTTTCTTTTGTTATTCTAAACTCTTATCATATCTTTAGGTGGTTGGTTATTATCGTATTATTACTCTTTACAAACTGAAGTTCGTGGTTTTACAGTTCAGTTGTCCCATGGATACGATACCTAGAATCACCAGGATTATTACTTGTTCGATCTCTTGCACTTGGGAGTAAAGCTCGCATACTTTGAGTCGAGGCAAGTTTTTGGCGCCGTTGCCGGGGATAACGGTACTTGTAAGCTACGATTTTAGTTTGTTTGGAGGAACATTCGGTGAGATCCTTCCATCTTATAGTTTAGGGTTTTTGTTAGTTTTTTTGTTTTATTTTCTTTATAAAATTTTTTTCAAAAACAATGGAGTACATGAATTTCTATTGCACAAACAATTGGCTTGATGCAGAGTATAATATTGCACACAAACATAGAATGAAGAAGATCAAGATCGTTAGTTTTAATCAGACAGATTGTGAACTTTCTTTCAGGCCTGGAGGAGGTTCACAGACATAGTATCGAGCTATCTGCGGCATGTGTACACAAAGAAAGAGCTTATGGAGTCCTTCCTAGATGGTCTACGACCACAGCTGCAGGAATTTTTGGGAGTCATGACGCCGACAGAGGCGTGGAAATACATGGAGTCCTTACAAGAGAATGATCAAATCATGAAAGAGACTTCAGAGTGTGATTCTGGCATGCCCTATTTTGCATTATACGTGTATTCTACTGAACACACTTGGTATTTCTACCTACGATGCATACGTAGGCATGAAATAAGCGTAGATATCGATGTATGTGACGTAATGCAAGGGGGATTAGGCCGTAATGCATGGCTAAGAGACGAGAAAACAAGATTAAGTGCGGGAGAAGTGTGAAAGACGTCGTGGGTGCAAAACAACAGAAATGTATTGGACGAGTGTGTGTGATGCATGTATGCATACATGGATGCGAATGGATGTGTGTAGGGAGAGCCATGCTAGTGTGAAAGAGATTAGGGATCAATGGCAACTCCCGTAATTTTTTAGAAAGGCGAGGGGCAAAATGGTCATTTGGACCAAAAGTGCTGTGCGTACATACTAAAATGGTGTGTGCATAAAGTAATGGCATACTTGTAAATACTTGAATGTGTGAGGGGTAGTTTGGTCATTTAATAATTAACATGGCTTATGGGATAAGCCATGGAAAACCTATTCTAGAAATCTCTCCTTTCTCTCATTTTCTTTTCGTTTTCTCTCTTTTCTCCCCTTATCCTTCTCTCCTCTCCTCCTACTCAACTCCCACCCCTAATTTCGTTCTCCCCCTCCTACCCATCTATGTTGTTCTAAAAAAAGAAGAAGAAGAAGAAGAAGAAGAGGAAGAGGAAGAGGAAGAGGAAGAAGAAGAGGAAGAGGAAGAGGAAGAAGAAGAGGAGGAGAAAGAGGAGGAAGAAGAAGAAATGGTTTCTCTTGAGGTAGGATGCAACTTGGTTTTGGGAATTCAATAAGAGATTATTTCTATTATGTTTTCACATCATGTTTACTCAATTTGGATTAGGAGTAATCAAACTAATGTGCCATAATTCAATTTCATGCAAACCCCACTTGAAAATTTCAAGCAAAGCTATCTTCTTAAAATCATGAAATTCTGATGTATGTTGTTTCTTTAATTCTGGTTACTGTAGCTCGAATTAGGGTTCGAAAAAAATACGGGCTTGTAGATCTTGAAGTTCTACCCCAAAATCATATAAAGTTTGATATATGTTCAATTTAGAATTTGGGAGCAAAAATTCCATCTTTACAACATGTCTGTTTGATTTTCAGTCTTAACACAGTTTAGTAAAATTGGCCTCATCAGAGTGCTTATATGTCGAATTTCTGGCTCTAACATGCCCAAAATTGGTTTTCAATATAGACCCTGAAATCTGTCTGAAAAACAGATTTGACACACTTTACCAATTAATTCACCACAAATCATATAGTTCATATTTTTACATGAAATTTTATTTATAAATCCAAAACTGCAATATCTTCAACTTTCATTTATATAGTTTTGTCAAATTCCCAAGATAAATGAATGAAATGTGTTGATTTTTATGGCTGTTCTTGCAATTTCCAACAAGCTGAAATGTTAAGAGATGCTATAACTATGACTTGATGCTAAATTTTCCTCTATTATGCATGTGCACTATTGTTACTTGAAGTAAAAGTTCATTATGGTATTTGCTCTTGGATTTACTCATGTTATAATGGTCATGTTATTGACTCTGTCACGTGTTCGATGAAATACCTCAATGAAGGCAACATTCGGCAACTTGAGAAACGTGTATGTGTTAGTGTTGGCCTTGAGCCACATTGATAATTGGTAAAGTTAGGGAATTGAATGGCATGGATACATTGAAATTGGGAGTGGATGATGTGTTGTGATAGAGGGCATGTCACATGAGTGCATGACACTATGTCTGATGATGGACAGCTGAGGTGATATGTGCATACCCATGCCATCATGACCCCTAACGTGTCACTTATGATTTTAACTTATAAAATTGAATAAGTCTCAATCTTCTCTAATGAGGGTGAGTTAGCAAAACCCGGGTTTTAGGTGGGATTGGAGTAAATTGTGGATATTAGGCCTGGACTGAGAAGTTGGGGGAAATGATTATGTGATATGTGATATTTATACCCACTTGATTTTACCGGGAGTGGAGGGGACATACGGAGGTTGTGTTACTGTGGGTGAGCCTCACTCTTGCCAGGGACGGGGGAGTTGAGAGGCCCGGTGTTATACAGGGCCCGTGTCCACTGCCCCGTGTGCTATATTCACCCCAAATTTGGGGTGATGTCCATGTCCTGGTATCATACAGTTTACCCAAGTTCCAATTAATTCAATTATAAAATAATAAAATAAGAATTTGCGTTTTACTCCTTCTGTTGCCAGCACTTTCCCTTCCATTTGCTTGTACTTTGTGACTCTGTGTCATGCCTTAGGCACTTGCACTTATCTGATTCGATAATGGTTACCTGAACACTTGTGTTATTATTATTGTTGTTGTTGTTGTTATTCGTCTAACCCTTTTCTTGTCGCAGCTCGACATTGGACTGCAGTTATGATCCCCTTACTTAGTTATTTACTTTTCATTACGTTATTTGGTTTGCATGCCTTATTTCTCTTGCCTTGCATTGTGGATTAATAACCTTAGAACGGTGTTCCAAATCCAAGTTGGTTCCTACTGGGGAACGCATTGAAGTGCTCCTCCATATTTTTCAGGTAGCAGGGACAACGTGGTTAGAGGTGACTTAAAGTTGGGTTTCAGGAGTAGAGTCTGGTGTGAGCTGTAGCTATATAGTGTGACCTGGTTGGCTTGGGAGGTGAAGAGTGGCGGTGTATGTGTAGTGGTGTACTTGGAGTATGTATATTAATGGAAGATGTTATATGTATGATATGTTGTTGTTGATCTATGTTATTCATGAGGTTGTTTTGATGTTACTATGAAGCTTCACTTGTACTATCCCAGTATGGGCGCAGTGTCCTGCTTGTTCAGTTTCTCCTTTCTCTTTCTTTTCCTCTCTCATCACCCTCACTCTTCAGGATACTTGGGAAAAAAATTTTTATAAGGGCCGGGTATTTTGGGGAGAGAGGCGTGACAGTTTTTGGTGGCCCATGCAGGTCACCGCACTGCGATGTGCATAAGGATAGTATATGTAATGCTCCAGTATACGATTAGGATAGATTAGGCCTAAGGTGGGTAGTGACCTTAAAGCTTTAAGTGATCCACCCTTAAACCTCTAGCTTAGGAGGTCAGGGGATGAACTACCTGCAGTGGAGTATACTATAGATGTATATTTGTTGGTATCAGTGTATACATATATAATAATAAGAATTTGTGTATATAAATGCAGTTGCTATACTTGGATATTTGAAATATCTAGACATTGCATAGTTACTTGTAATCCGTATATATATATATATATATATATCTATATTACATTTGACAGAGTTTTTTGAATCCTAGGGCTGACTAGGACAAGCTGACTAGGACAAAGGGGGTAGATAAAAGACGGCCAGGATTTAATCTTGGAGAATCAACGGTTTGGATTAAACTTAGAGATGAAGGGTTTGTATTTTAAACATACTTTTGCTATTTTAAATTGCTATTTTAAACATACTATTCGGTTGTCCCATTATCATGATAATAACTTCTTCTGGGGAAGAGCAAGAGGCGTTTCTGGGAGAGAGCTCCGGCTCTTGCTCTTCCCCAAAAAACATTTCCCCCAATAATGCCTGAGCCCTTTCATCATCATTTCGCTTGAGCCCTTTCATCTCGCAAACAACACAATAACGCCTGAGCCCTTTCATCATCTTCATTTCCCCCACAACCAAGGGCTCTTTCATCTCGCAGCAATCTCGCCTCTTGCTCTTCCAAAATCCCCAACTCAGGTGGCCTCTCGCCTCTCGCCTCTCGCCTCTCGCCTCTTGATCTTCCAATAATTTCACGCCTCTTGCTCTTCCAACGTATCTAGCTCGCCTCTCGCCTCGCATCTGTCTCCGTGGGCTGAGCCCTTGGTTTTCATCTCTCCTGAGATCTTGGGGGAATCTCGCAACGCAGCAATCTCGCAACGCAAGCAAGTCGCAGGCAGGCAAGGCAAGAGGGGAACAGTTCGCAGGCAAAGCTCCAGTTCCAGTTCGCAGGCAGGCAAGGCAAGAGGGGAACAGTTCGCAGGCAAGGCAAGATCTCCAGTCCTGCCCTAGATCTCGCAGTTATGTTTACGATCCTGCCCTTGATTCATGCTTATTGTTGGAAATTTGGAGTCTCAGCATGTTCTCAGTATGTTCTCAGTTATTTTTTGGATAATTTTGCAGGCATCGAAGTGAACAACCCAGCCCATGGTATGTTTATTCTCAGTTGTTCACCTTGGCATACCAATTTTAATGCCTGCAATTTTAATGAGTCAAAAATTTAATGCCTGCAGATCATTTGTAAATTTTAATGTCTGCAATTTTAAAATTAGAATGATCTGAGTCCATTGGATATCACCTTGGCGTACCCTCTTCTTTGATGCCTGCAAAATTGATATCACCTTGGTAAATGATCTGAGTCCTCTTTATTTTATTTATTTTTTTCAATCTCATTTGCTATACCATATTTACAGAAAGATAGTAGTATGAAACCACAAAGGGATATGAGTACCCAACTACATATGTACATTAGGTAAGCTTGGTGGGCAGACCACAAAACTTCCGAGTATTCTGGCATTACATTGTAACTTCTGAGTATTCTGGCATTACAACAATGAACGACTTGATTTGATATTGCTTGAATCCCATAGCTGCCATAACTTCTGAGTATTCTGGCAAAACTTCCGGAAGCATCCCATAGCTGCCATAAACATTTGGCTAAAAATAAAAAATCATCATGATTGGTGTCATTAAAAAATATAGCCACTATCAAGTATCTCTATTGTTATAACCACAACTCTCTCCCCTCCTAATTGTTGTCATGGACTAACATAACAAAATTTGGTATTCTAATTGATGTAATCAACTGACACATCTCTAATCCCAGCCATCCATTTGAGATTGTTCCATTTAAATCCAAAATCAGATCATGTCCATACATCTGAATGACTTTAGTTTAATTTGCATTTGTAAGATCCAAACCCACCATTTTGGTTTAAATTAGATCCCTTTCAATCCAAAGGGTAAATGATGTTTTGCAAGAGGATGTCCTCTTTGAGAACATACAGCCCTCTTCTCAGCCCATGGTATTTTGGTATCAATTAAAATTGCAGGCATCAAACTGAGAATTGATAATGTATTTGCAGAAGTGTTATGTTTATTCTTAGTGATATTTGCAGAAGTGTTACCCAAAAATTTATAAATTTTCAAAGCAGATATCTACGTTCTTAGTGATAATGTATTTAGTTGTTATTATCATCAGTTTAGTTGTTTATTCTTCATTAAGCTTAGAACTTTGGAAGTGGAGATTGAATGAAATGGATTGAAGCCTGCAAGTATACGGGAGGCATTATTTTTATGGAATAGCAATCTTTTTATTGAACTAGGTTCAACCATGACACTCTCGGATATGGCTGGACTGGGCTTTGAAAACTAGCATCATATTGAAAATTCTTTTTGCCAGTCCGATGTAATTTGATTCCATCTAGAGCTACTACATTTATAGCTTTTTATGTGGTGTTTATCATTTTAAGATAATAAAATACATTAGATAACACATGGAATGACTGGGGATTCACTTATATAGGGTGCAGGATCGTTATCATCTTCAATAAAGACTGGTGTTGGTGAAATATATTTTGATTTTAGAAAGCATTGCTTCATTTTTTTTCAAAAGAGAAAGATACCTTTTACAGGCTACCTTACCTTACAATAGAATCATTTGGATATTATCTGACGAGCACTGGCCATGGGACATAAGCTAAAGCTACCGCTGCAATTGATAAGTGGGGGCAAAATGTGTAAGTATTCTTAAACTTGCTTAAGGGTAAGAATTTATTGGATTTTACTGATTTTTTCAGATCTATATCGCTATCACTGATTTTTAGTGCAATACATTTTTAGTGCAATATAACATAGTAGAGTTGCATTTTGTTTTTGTATAAATAGTTTAGCCTGCGTGGTGTACGCTTGAACTAACATTTTATTGTCCTGCAAACTAGAGCAACAATGAAAATCTATTTGAGAACCCTTGCCTCTAAAATCATGGCATACATAAGCTGTTGAATGATATGAAGAAATGTCATCAATTGTTGATAGATTTATTTGAAATGTCATCAACTAATTTGGATACTATTATTAGCAAAGATAGATACAAAGTGTCATACTTTGAAGGTTATTTTTTTTTGAAATTTGTCAGTGACCTTTCCTCTTCCTTTGCACATTCTTCGATTAATGTTGTCACTTTCTATGTAAACGCTTTATGATTTTGTTCAATTTTGATGTTTCATTTTGATGGATTTCAGGAGGCG
>JAULAV010001821.1:0-24996 GCA_030789695.1 Scilla litardierei | reverse complement strand
TATTAAATATCCCCAAATGTTCACAACTCCACTCTAATGGCGTACTCACTCATATAATCAAATGGATTCACACACACCCCCCCCCAAGCTTAGCTTGAGGCAGCGCATCTAAGGATTAATAAAGGAATTTTTGTGCCTTTTTTCCAAGTATTTCTGTAACTACAAATAATAAGATATATGAAGTATTTTTTTTCTTTTTTCCTTTTCTCTCTGTTTTTTTATAGGAGCAATAGGATATACAAATATTTTGATATTTTTTTTCTTTTTGGGGCTTTTTGAAGCTAACTTTTTCCTTTGTGATTTTTGAAAATAGGATGCGGTTTATGTAGCTGTAGAGGGGGTGAACCCAAGTGACATGTAGAGAATAATAAGATATGTGGAGAATGAAATAATATAATCACTCGGTTCACTCATAAGATGTGCACAGTGGTTCAATAAGATAATACTCTAACTAAACTCATAAGCAAGCATAAATATTTACATTCATTTCAAAGAATAATGAAGTCACGCGGTAATGCACACAATAATAACAGACATGCGATAAGAATTGAAAATGATACCTAGATAAATGCTTCGGATATTCTAAAGATGTGTGAATCTTGGTGCATATCCAACATATGCATACTAAATACTACTGCATATATTCAGTTTCAATTCATTTCATGCCTTCATATAGAGCGATCGTCAACAGAATATATATGCAAGCATATGAATAGTAAGACACTAAAATACTCTAAGTAGCATAGCAAAAGTAATAAGCATCGTGATAGCTACTAAAGCTAAGAGAGTTATCATCATTCGGAATATATCCAGCAAAAGGGGAAAAGAAAGGCGGAGAAAATAAAATAAAAGAAAGCACGCGAGCATACCAAACATGGAAAATATGATGCTAAAAATGAAACGGTGAAAAAGTGGTGGAAAATAAAAATTAAAAATGGTGTAAAATGAATGAAAATGAAAAAATGAAAATAAAAGCAATAGCGCTCATCCCCCAATCTAAATACAGCAGTGTCCTCACTGCTGAGAACACGCTGGCAAGAAGGAAAAATGAGGCTAGTGTGGGTGTGTGGTGAATAAAAGGAAAATAATAAAAATGAAACTATGCAAATAATAAAAGAAAAGTGCATGACCTAATGCCTGAGATGCAAAAATATGAACATGCAAGCATATAATGCAAATGATGACATAATGCAGGTGGAATATATGCAAATGAAAAATGATGGAATATATACATGTGATGCAAAAAGGTCATCCCCCTAGCTATGCAAGAAAAGGGACCCGAAGAGACAGATGGGCACACAAATAAATAAGGGGTGACATGAACAAAAAAAGTATGAAGATCAAGCAGCGACATCACCTTGGGTGGATGATGATGTGTCCAACTACTGGGGACCAGAGATAGGAACATCGAGCACAGAAGGTGAAGGCTCGACAGGTGTGTCGGACGGTGAGGCAACAGAAGGGACAACTGGCTCAGATGATAGTGTAACAGCTGTAGTGTCGACAGGTGTGAGAACGTGTGTATAGATAATAGAAGTCTCCTACTGCGGTGCAATCGACTCATCGGAAGAAGTGACAGGTCATGCAGAAGCCTGAGAATGGGACACAATGAGTGGTGCAGGAGGGACAGAAGGGACACTGTCTGGCATGGGAGGAGGACTGGTGCAAGTATGATAGTGGGTGCACGCTGATGACTAAGAATGTCAATAATGGCTGTGAGGTCCCGCTCCACGGACTGCTGAAAAGTGGAGAGCGAGGTCGCGAGGGTGTCAAAGGCACGCCTCAGGGTGGCAACCTCGGTCTCCATCGCAGAAAGACAAGTGTCCATGGTGTGGGAGCTAAGGGGTGGGCATGAACTGCTAGAGACCACCCTCGTAGGGTGCCCACGGGAAAGTGATACCTGGGGTCTCAACTGAAAGTTAGGGGAGGGTGGTCTAGCAGGGATCTCGGCTGAAGAAGATGTGCTTGGAATGGATCCGAGATCCAGTGCAGAGACAGAAGCAGCAGCAGCATCAGAATGGGAGATGTCGTGGCAACAGAAGTGGTGACAGACACCACAACGCTCTCAGAAAATACCATTGATACTGGTGTAGAAGTGGTGCCATATAGAGAAACTGTGGATCCTAGAGTGGTAGGAAGGGAAGTGTGGAGGTCCACAGGTGCGGTAATTGTGCTAGCAGCGACGGGCTCCGAGATAGGTGAATCGATAGGCTCGGGAGCGAAAGAACTGGCTGGCTTCGAAGGGGTGGAAGAAGTAAGATCAGGAGCAGCAGGGACAACCGTGCCCTCAGGTCCGGGTATGGGAGAGACAGAGGTAGTGATCTCCAGGGTAGAGGTGTGGACAGTCCCCGGGGTCTCTACTGTGGGGGTGGGGTGGAGGAGGAGGAGGTGGGAACACTGACAGACGTGGGAACAGAAGTGCTCTTAGGTGGGGGTGGATATGCAGGTTGGGCTGGCTCGGCTGGCTCGGCTGCCACAAGGGCAGCAATGTCAGGCTCATCCTCGTCAGAACTGAGCACCCAGTCGTCGATGTCGTCGGTGACTGGTGCTCTGGGTGGCTCGAGGACGTGGATGGAGGTGGGATAGAAAAAATAGAGGAAGTGAGCCAGTCAAGCATGACTGGGGCAACAAGGGTGAGGTCCAGGTGGGGCAGGTAGAAGTACTGCTCGCGGTGGGTGCCTTGAAGGTAAACCCAGTGACGCCCACCTTGCGGACTGATGATGGACATGCGGGTGAACACATCCATCCTCAGGTGTGTAGGCCCGGTGGGAGTCGCCAGACGTACAGGAAGGGCAAGGCCGAGCATCTGGATGAAAATGGTAAAAAATCCGCTGCAGCAGATATCGGTGGCGGTGTGGACGGTCTGAAGAAGGTGGTAACACAGTCAGTGTGCTGCGTCGAAGAGTAGGAAGGGGTGGAGGGTACCGTCAGGGTGGAAGCACAGAAGTCGAGTCATCCCCATAAGATGGGAAAGCTCAGGCATGGAGAGTGTCCCAACCTCTGGCCTGGAAACGCCTGTGGTGGCGAGATGGCGCTGGGCATAGCAAAGATAGGGGTGGACTATACACGAGGATTTCGCCCTGCTTGGGCGATATCCTTGCAGACCAGTGATACGATGCCAAAACTTCTCATCATCGAACGAGGTGGGCTCGAAGTCTGGGAAGAAGGCGAGGGTGTGGTCGGGGATGGAGGGAAAGTGGAAGTGGTTGTAGATCATGGCGTATGTGACCACTACATCATGGTCAAGCAGTCAGAAGCTAATTCCATCACCCGCTGGGGTGACGATAATAGAGCTCATGCCTCAAGTGTGAGGCGTGTGTAGGTGCAGGCGTGGATGGCGAGGTAGCGGTCAAAACCAATGACCTGGTAAAGCTTGTGGACAACCTGTAGGAGTCCAAGGCGCTGGAGGGTGGGGATGTGAGTAAAGCGGGTGGGAACGATGGTGTGGTGGGACATGGCTATGAAACGCTCGTGGTGAGCATCGTCCCTGAAGACGATATCGTACGTCCTCAGAGTGGGTGGTGGAGGAACTGGACGGGGTGGAGGAGTGGTGGTGGGGATGGGAGGAGCGGTAGTGCGGGTGGTGTGTGGGGACTCTATGGCTAGATGCACTAGTGTGGTGGATCATGACGAGTCGGACGAGGATGACGAATCATCCAAGTACGGCTTGAGTGTGGGTGAAGGTGAACGTCGTGCTGGCCGAGAAGAGGAGGGACCAGCGGTGGCCTTCCTCTTCACCGACTGAGGCTTCCTCGGCCTAAGGCGAGGAGGCATCGTGCGAGAGTGGTAAACTACAATGATATGGTAATAAAAAATAAAGTGTGGAAAGAGTATACCAACACCGAGCGTAGCTGCAAAAGCGAAAGTGGAAATCGCACGTGCGAAGCCTCGAATCAAAGATATCCCCTAAGCTGATCCAAACCCAGATCCTCGAATCCTCGAAGAAGCTTCAAGTGAACCTGCAATAAGATAAGAAAGTAGTATTAGGCAATTTTGAAATTTAATCTGGTTTGGGGTTCAAAAATAAGAAAAATTAGGGTTGGGGATTCAGAATTGGGGAAGAAAGAGGGGGATAAGAGGGATTAAGAAGGGGGAAATGAAGAGGGGGGTTGGGGTTGGCTGCTCGATCCGAGCACGGGGTGTGCTTGGGTAGCTGATCGGGCGGTTGCTTAGGCACGCAACTCCGGCGAGTTGTCGAAGCAAGGGCAGGGGGAATTGGGGGGGGGGGGGAGAGAGAGAGAGAGAGAGAGAGAGAGAGAGAGAGAGAGAGAGAGAGAGAGAGAGAGAGAGAGAGAGAGAGAGAGAGAGAGAGAGAGAGAGATGCTGATGAGTAGGGAGGGGGTTGCGGGATGTGTCGCTGGTGCTGGGCTGCTCCAAGCGGAGCTGCTCCGGTGGATCGCCTGAGCTAGGGCGTCGGGGGGAGGGGGTGATTAGGGGAAGAGGAGGGCAGAGAGAGATAGAGATAGAGATAGAGAGATAGAGAGAGAATGAGGGAGATGAGAGGGGGCAGACCGGTAGACGGCGATTGGTGGGGCTCAAGCGAAGCACAGCGGCGGTGGCGGTGGTTCGGTCGAGTAGGGTTAAGTCGAGGGTTAGGGAGAGCTCGGGCGATTTTGGGGGGGGGGCTGATTTCGATTAGGAATAGGTTGAACCCGAGTAGGTTCGAATTAATATAGGCTGAGTCGAGATGATGTGAATTGTGGGCCCCGGCTGAGTAAGTCGCTGCTCGGGCCGAGCAGCGATAGCTGCTCAGTCGAGCAGAAAAGAATATAAAAATTTGAAATTAAGCTTAGAAATTGTGCCTTAGTACTCGACCGAGCTTCTTACTTAGCTCAATCGAGCTGAATTAAAACAGAGTGTTGTTTCAGCTCTCTTTTGCTCTCCATGCAGCTTGGCCGAGTAGGGTAATTACTCAGTCGAGTCCATTAAGCTTTCCAGAGCGCCCTTTTAGCACTTTTGGTACTCCTCCTGCAGCTCGACCGAGTAGGGTAGCTACTCGGTCAAGTCGAATTAGAAACAGAGTGCTATTTTTCGACCTTTTTGGGCTCTTCCTGTAGCTCGACCGAGTAGGGTGCTACTCGATCGAGTTGCAATTAATTTCCAGAGTCACTTTTTGCATGTTCCTCCATCGTTCTGCAGCTCTGACTGTAGCTCGACCGAGTAGGGTGCTTCTCGGTCGAGTCGAGTTTAATTTCCAGAGCGCGTTTTTGCCTATTTTCTCCAATTCTCTGTAGCTCGGTAGTGTTGGCTAGATACTCGGTTGAGTCACTTGTAACTCTTCCCCTAAGCGTGTATTTCTCTAAGGTGCTCTTCCCTTGGTTCCTTCTCCTTCATTGCATTGTTACGCGCGCTCTCCTCATTGTTCAACCTGTAGAAGGAAGAACTCGTCAGTTTTTTAAGTTTTCGTATTTTCATAGAATTAAAAACGTATTTATTTTTTTTGAATAAGAAAAGAAAACCAAGAATAAAAACAAAAACTAAGGGAAAGAAAATCGGGTTGCCTCCCGATAAGCGCTTGTTTTAAGTCCTAAGCTCGACTCCATCAAGATTTTCAATGAATGATGTTGTGCGCATATGAAATACGCTCGTCATGCTTTCCAATAATCCTGTGTGGTGGTATTTGGTGTGCCTCTCCATGTCGGCCCTCAGCGGCCAAGAAGATAGTAGCCTGCGGTTGTTGATGGTGCAAGTGTATGTCCGGGGGACCTTCGTCAAGAACTCGTAGATAAGCGGCCACTGCCTTATTGTATACAATGTCGTTGTCGTCGTCCAAGATCATATTCATTGGATCTTTGGAAATCTCCTCCATGGTATGTTCATGAGTAGCTTCGTTCACCAAGAGATCGATGTAATTAGCGTCTTCCGGCGGTGGGCGTTCCCTCATATGCTTTTGCAAGCAGAATTGGACATCAATATTTTCCACTTTCAGAGATAACGTCCCCGCACAGACGTCAATCAAGACTCCGGCTGTGGCCATGAACGGACGACCCAATATGGTCTGCGAGCTACCTTTCTCCGGCATGTCCATAATAACAAAATCTATCGACACGCATACCCTGGGCGGTATCTGCAGGATGATGTCGCATGCGATGCCTATCGGATAAGTGATAGAGTGATCCGCCAATTGAATGCGCATATCGGTAGGCTCAAGTTCCATCTTGGTATTTAGCCTCTTAAAAATAGAGAGCGGCATCAAACTAATGCTCGCTCCCAAGTCGATCATTGCTATACTAATAGGGGTGCTGCCAACGGAGCATGGCACCGTGAAACTCCCGGGATCCGACAACTTCTTTGGTAGGTGGTTCTTAATAACAGAGGTGCAATTGTCCAAGAGCTTCACCTCCTCTTGCTTACGCTTTCCCGTAATAAGATCCTTTAAGAACTTAGCGTAGGTGGGGATTTCAGTAATAGCATCCATAAAGGGGATGTTCAGTTGTATACCTTTGAGGAGCTCGGAGAACTTTGCGTATTTCTTCTCCATCTTCGCTAGCGTCAACCTTTGAAGATATAGAGGTGGAGGTCGGCTTGCCTTGTCTCTAGCGGCATCCTTTGGAATAGATTTGTTGGAAGTAGTATTAGCATCCGGTGGTGCCGTAGTGGTGGTAGGCAAAGTAGAAGGCGAAGCCTCCCTTTCATCAATAGCATAGGGCTTCTCTGTAGCCTTTTCCTTGTCCTTTTCAGTGGTAGTAGCATCTTCATCTTGAGCAAGAGTAGACGACTTTCGGCTCACATTGCTAGAAACCGGCACCATGACAGTGTCGGTAGTCTTTTCTCCTCTTGTGGTAACTGCGACCACTGCATTTGCTTGGGCCCTAAGATTGGGCTCTGGATGAGAAGGCAATCTCCCTTGCATCTTCATAAATTGGGACATTTCTCGTTTGAGCTCATCGATGGAATCATTGATAGACTTGAAACGAGCAGAATTCTCTGCATTTATTTTGGATTGCCCACTCATGAAGGTGTCCAATATTGCCTCGAGATTGGGTTTTGGATTCGCCGGTGCATATTGTTGTTGTTGACGGTAACTGTACCCCGGTGGTCTGTAAGGCCCAGATGGCCTACACCCATATTGTTGCGGAGGTGCCCCTTGTTGCTGAGGAGGTGGTGGAGGTCTCTGCTGCTGAGGAGGTTGTAATCCTCCATTCGGGTTACCATAAGAAAATCTGGGATGATTTATCGCCGCCTGATGTTGCCATTGATTCCTTCCCTCTCCAACTACAAAGTGTACCTGCTCAGCTTGCATGTCTGCTCCATCATAGGGTCCTTCATTAGCAACATAGCCTTGCTCCATATAGCCTTCGTGTGTGGAATAAGCTGGAGCTCTAGAGGTGGTTGGAATAGTGTCCAACCTCTGTTCAATCCTCGCTACCTATTTGCAAAGATTTTCAATATGACTATCAAGATGGGTAGCGATTTTTACCTTGGGGCCTTTAGTGGATGAGCGTTCGTCGCTCCACTGTTGAGTATTTGCAGCCATTTTCTCTAGCAAAGATAAAGCTTCATCAAATGGCTTATACGAGAGAGCTCCTTGATCGGAGGCATCGATGATCATCTTCGTGCTTGGTTGGAGCCCATTATAGAAGCTCTGGACAAGATCCCACTCCACGACTCCATGGTGCAGGCATTGATGCTGCAGGTCTTTAAATCTCTCCCAAGCCTTGTACAATGAATCCTGAGGAGGTTGCTTAAAATTTGAGATCGCTTCTCGAATCCTCACCGTTTTGGACGGTGGATAGAACTTGTTCACAAAGGCGGTAGCCAACTGCTCCCAAGTCATGAAGGTATTGGAAGGGTGTGCTCGCAGCCAATAAGAGGCCTTGTCCCTCAGAGTGAATGGGAATAGTCTGAGCTTGATAGCATCTTCACTCACGTCTTTAGCATGAAACGTGTTGCACTTCGCCAGGAATATGTCTATGTGGTGGGTTGAATTTTCGTGAGGATGCCCGTGAAAGGGGTCCTGCTGCATGAGATTTATCAATCCAGTCTTTAGCTCAAAACTTCCTGCCGCCAGCTGCAGCCTCAAGATGGAAGAAGCACTAGTAAAGTTTGGCTTAATATAGTCCAGAATGGACCCTTTGCGTGGAGGGCTAGCATTTCCCTCTACCATTGGTTCTATAGTAGTCTGAATTCTTTTCTCTACTCTGAGCCTTCTTGCAGTCTTTTCGATCTCAGGTTAAATAATAATTCTTTGTCAAGACTCCCAAGGCGAGTGTTCATGCACAACAAGAACTCAGAAAAATACCGTCAGTAGCAAAGTAATAAAAGAATAAAAAGGTATGGAAAGATAAGAGATGATAATATTTGCTAACAAATTCGTCAATAGAAAATAATCCAAGTAACACTGTTACCTTCCCTGACAACGACGCCAAAAACATGATGCTCTGTGACTTAACACCTAGAAGCCACCTAGCAATGGCACGAACACCAAGTGCTAGATGTATCCCAAAGGCAAATTCCTGGTACTTTACGCAAGCGTACGATGTCAAGTAATAGTATAAAAGATATCGATCCCACAGGGAAGGTAGAGATGTTATTGTCTTGGGTTATTTTTAAATCTCAAAATTTAGGTAGCAGTCAATTTCGAAAGATTGTTTGTTTAGGATTGTGAACCATTAATAAAGACTAGGGCTTTTGGACTCACCACTAGGATCATCGGATGTCGATGCTTGGTTAAAGGATAGAAAATGAGGAAGAAAGTCAAAGAAAAAATATATAGAATTTTTCTCTCAACTTTTCTCTCCCAAATCGGAAAGAAACCGTTTTCTTTCCCAAAAAATTTCCTTCCCAAAAAATATATACCATTTTCCTTTTACTTTTCCTCATAATTTTCCTCACTAACCAAACATAAAAAAGAAATTGGTTTCATTTTCCTTTTCTTTTTCATTTCACTTTTCTTTCTCTCAATTTCCCACCAACCAAACACAGCTACATGTTTTTAATAGAGTGGAAAGCCTAAAGTTGGTGCTTGTTTTCAAACAAACTTTGGTATCCCTTTGGATAAGCTTTATACGCGAAGGCATCCCACAAATGGGAATACACAAGTCAATGAAGGAGGATAAGACAATGGCAACTCGAACCCTAATTGGTGTTTAGGCAAGTGAAGCTGTTACCTAATTGCTTGGCTAATCATTGTTCAAGGCGTCACATGTCTATGGGAATGAAGGGGTCAAGAGCCAAGTTGGACTCACTAGTGACACTCAAGTTTGGGCCAACCCGAGGAAATGGATTTGGCCGAGCTTCTTAATCAAGCACCAAGCCTAACGTACATGCACAAATAAAACATGGGACTATATTAGAAAACACCATAACTTGGACCTAATTTTTTTTGAAAATGATTACTTAATAAAAGAAAATTTAAGTGGTGTTGGAAATCAGGTGAATAAGTAGAATGAGTAACCATGGCACAAAGCCATGGTTCTCTATTTATTCATAATCGTAGAAGCCCAAGAGACATGAGATACCAAAGGTCACCATTAGTAGGCTTGATGGGGAGTAATGGGGGGATAAAGATGAGAGGAGGCTAAAGGCCTTCCTCATTCATAACTCTCCCCCTTATCCATCCATTACTTTGGTCTTAGCGTATACTACTAAGGGAATGGATACTTCTGGATCCAGAGTAATCGTGTTTGTCTCGTTAAAACCTTAGCAATGGAAAACCCAGTGGAAAAAACCAACAGATTAAGGAAAAAGAGTGCAACCCACAGGTTACTCCCCCTGATCCGTACAAGCCTTATGCTTGTTGGTCTTTTAGCTTTCATTAGAGGTGGACACTTCAGAGTCCAGAGTTAAATGAGGTTTCCTCATTAAAACCTTTGGCTATAGAAAACCCAATGGAAAAACCCATAGCTAAGGGGAAAAGAGTACAACTCTACTATCAACTCCCCCTGATCTGTACAAGCTTCAGGCTTGCTGATCTCCTATGTATCTATACAATCATCTCATATTCGTCTATACTTCCCTCATATTCTGAAAGCAAATACAATCATCACTCATATATACAAGTTTCACTCATATCAAGCAGCCACTCGGAAAACAATGGCGCTCTGGAGTGGTACGCTCTTCGAAGTTGGTAAATGACTTCTCGAATGTATTCTTTTACTCCGTCTTCACTGTGTCTGTAAGGTACTGCTGGATCTGGATGAGCGTATTCTAGACTTGCTTTTTGGATGATGAGCTTCTCAGAAGATGTAGACTTTTGGAGGATGATGTGTCGTAGATCTTTAGGAGGTGGCCGGCCATTTGTGCTTAGTCATCGCGATGCTATGTAAACCTGCATATGCGATATTTATTCCTTGGATGCTGATCCTTGGCCCTTGGAAGTTGTGCAGAAGCAGCTTATTCTTGGTCTAGTGGTGCTCTCCAGGGCAGCACTTTATCTGGCTAACAGCTTTACTGCAGACGTTCTATTAGAGTCACGTGCAGTTGACCGGATAAAGGAGTGTAACAAGTACACTAGAGGTATGTTCTTCAGGACCTAAGATGTCTTTCCCCTCTTCCAGTGACTGGAAGGCGTCATAAATAAGCATCCATTTTTAATAGATTGCAAATGGACTTTTTTATTTGTAAACTCCTGGTGTATGAAGAATATAATAGGTATAAAAGGATTCCACCATGAAGGTGTTTAATTTGTAAGCCGAGAAAATATCTTGTTTTACCTAGGAATTTCATTTCGAAGGTATGCTTAAGGCTATCAGATATATCAATGGTCTCTGCAGGAGATCATATTAGTTTTAAGTCGTCCACATAGACGGCGACTAATACAAATCATGTCCCAGTTCTTTTGATAAAGATACATGGGCAGATTTCATTATTAGGGAATCCCTGTTCAGCAAGGAATTCACTAAATCTGTTATACCACATTTTTCATGATTGCGTAAGATCATATAATGATCTTTGAAACCTTTATAGAGGACACGTTCATACGTCTCTCTTTCATCTCTGGGGTAGAGTATACCCTTCTGGAAGTTTCATATAGATCTCTATATCTATATAGCCGCATAGGTATGCAGTCACATCGTCCCTGAGCTGCATTTCTTAGCTTTTCCAGAGACGTTTAGGCTTAGTATGAAATAGGAAAATGATCACATTTCCTTCATTTCTTATACTTATGAAGACCCAACTTATATTCCACATGTTTTACACATTCAGGTGTTGGGACTACTGGTCCAAAGACTTTGCTTTTCAAGAGCGAGTCCAACTCTACTCTTATTGCCTTGTCCCACTTTGGCCAATCTATACGTATACGTTATAGAAAAGTGGGTTTAATGTCATCGTCGTATTCAGCACGTGAACGACAATAGCGAAAGCAAAATCATCGTCGACGAGTGTGCTATATTTGTCCAGTACCTCTCCAGTACGTACGTAATATAATGATGTTTCTCCTATTGTTTCCTCTACAGGGGAAATCAGGAGGGGAGAGGTCACTGGTCTGAGTTCAGAATCCTGTGGAGGGATCATTTTAATATCTCCAGGAATCTTCCTCTTTCGAGGAATTTTATCTTTTGAACCTGGCGGGCGTCCTCTTTTCAATTGAGGTATAGCCAATTTTGCTGCCGGTAGATTGAGTTCATCTATGAGAATGTCAGTCCTAGCTGGCATGTTGGCAGCAAGGACGTGTGAACGAACAATATTATGGACCGTATCCGCCAATTGATGTACTTTAGTCTGAATGTGAAGGATCTTCTGGATCTCATCTTCACATAGAAATAGTATGCGGATTATAATGAGATTAGGACTTTTGTGTCCCATGGTATGGTCTCAGAGGCTTCAGTCTTCTTTAGACTGTGTGCCTATTATAATGAGACTTTGCTCATCAAATTCACAGTTATCAAGACGTGGTCATATGGGGACATATATTAGCGCATCCAAACACTCTCAAATGAGATATGTTTGGTGGTGAACCATAAGCAAGCAGCATCAGCAATAAGATATGGCCACAAGAGGGTCGTATCGTGATAAGCGATGCAGAATGCAGTATGGCGTATCCCTAAAAATCTACAGGCAACTGGGATTTAACAATGGACGTGAAATCCATTGGAGTCTCTCTATCAGAGACTCTGATAACCCATTCTGAGTATGAACATGCTACAGGATGTTCAATTTCAATGCCAGTTGCTTGGCAGTAGTCTTGAAAGACATGTGTAGTGAATTCACCCACATTATCAGCTTTTGAAAAAGCTAGGTTGTGGGTGAACAAAAAATCATACATAAGACCATCTAGTAGATGCATCTATTAGTACAATGAAGTACCAAAATGGGCCACTTGGGGGTGAATAGACCCGCAAAGGTCACCATGTATTCTCTCAATGTAGCCATGAGACTCTAATACCACTTTCAGTAGGGAAGGTCACTCTATAAGTTTTTCCCTTATGACAAAGGGGGACAAGGAAACTCAACCTTTTGAAGAATCTTCAGGTTTTCCAAGGGATTTATTTGATAATGCGTCCATCATCGCTGATCCAGGATGACCAAGTCTATTGTACAAGATTTGAAAACTCTAGCAATGAAAGGCACTTCTAGTGCTTAGTCAAGTTGGCTTTCTATATGATGAATATCTGTAATGATAGGGGCCCGACGGGGGTCCAACGAATTGTGCGTAGACGATCTTCTGGCCATTCTTTTGACGAGTTACATAAAGATATTCACCATTTATTATCCATTGTTTCTAAGTTATGTTCGTTTAAACGAAATATCCTGGAAATTTTGGGAGAATCCTCAATGATTTAGGAGAGGAATATGCATCTTTTAGTCTCGTTGTATGTGGGAGCAATTTTAATGCTTCACCTTGTATGTGGAAAGAATATATCACATTCCATATATATATATCAGAATGAATAGAAAAACTAAATATGCATTCATAAAGTTCCAAAAAGGAAATACAGATGAAGGAAACTAGTATTTAAAATGCAAAGATAAAAAGTAAACTAAGATAAGGCTTAATCGATCAGATCATCATTCTCGAAGTCTTGTGCAGTGAACTTGGTCAGAGCTTGAATATCCGCCAGGTTTGTTTCAGGGGGAGGCTTTAGGCTCGCCTGATACATGTCATGGAGGTGGCGAGGAGTGCGACAGTTTCTGGACCAATGTCCAGTCATGCCACATCTATAGCATATGTCCTCCCAGTTCTTTGGAATTGGCACTGGACCAATGTTCTTATTATTTCATGTGAAGTTTTTTCTTCCCATTGTTGTTGTTCTGGGGTGGTGCTCTTGCTGGCTTCATTGCAGCTTTTTCTTTGTTCTTTCTATCCTTCTTCTTGTTGTTCCACTTCTGGGGAGAAACATGGTGGGCTTCAGGGAGAGGGGCAGTACCAGTAGGGAACAGATTATAAGTGGCAAGTAGTAAGTCTATATTCTGCTCTGCCCTAAGAAGGCAAGAGAGCAAATCAGAGAACTTCGTGAATTTACGTTCATGGTACTGTTGCATGAGGATTGCATCTTTCTCGTGGAACGAGGTAAATGTCTTTTCCAATATGCGATTCTCCGATACTTCTTCACCGCACAACTTCAGGCGTGGTGATATTATGAAGTGCTGAGTTTTACTCAGCAACGGACTTATAGTCCTGAAGACGGAGATTTTCCCACTCATAACTGGCACGCAGTAGTATGACATCAATTTGATGACTATAACGTGCCTCCAACACTGTCCACAACTCAAGAGGATCTTCTACCGTTAGGTATTCGGCCTTTAAGGTCCGATCTATGTGTTTTCTGATATAAACAATGACTTTTGCCTTATCCATGTCGAAGACAACGGTAGAGAACTGCTAGCTGGATGGGCCGCTGCAAGGGCCTTATTAGCAGTTGTCTCGGCCGCTATGGGGGCCAGAATTGAGTGAAGGAGTGCCATTGAACGTAAGTTAAACTTCAGGACCATTCGCCAGCTCAGGTAGTTCTTTCCTGCTGCGTCAAGGACCTCGAAATCAACGCTAGCCAATTTTGCCATTTATCTATGCAATTTAATACGCATGAATTAATATTTGTGAAAAATAAATTCACGCAAAGTAAATAAACAGTCATGTGGGGATCGGCTAGATACCCTTTAGAAATAAAATGTCCAAAAATGTCCGAATACAGTCCAAAAATGAAATACAAAAAGAAATGAAAAATACAACTTGGAAACCCAGATTGGGTCCCAGCATAAAGCAGATTTCATCTCTGTCTTCAATTTGGCTGAGCTCTGGTCATTGGCATTTTACATTATAACCTCGCTACAAAATCTCTCAAAACAGAAAAAAAGCGAGGAAAAAAGGTGTATCAAAATGGCTGATCCTAAACCACAAGGCTGAATTATTTATAACATCCACGCAGTTTTATATATGCTACTGGCAAATAATAATTTTGCAACATTACAGACATTTCAAAGTACATCAAACGCAATTTTATTGGAGAAAAATAAATTATTTAATAATTATTTACGCCACATGGAGACATATCATGCACCGTTAGGTTAGATAACTAACGGCAGAGCGATCTCAGGACCATCCATAATTATTAAATTAATAAAAATCTAATTAATCCAATTAATTTGCATTTGTTGAATTTAACATAATGTGAAATAATTAAAAATATTTAAGTAAATCAACCAAAAGGTTGTCAAAATTAATAATTTGATGTTTCCTAATTTTTACAGAATTTTCCAGAATTTTACTGGATTTTTCTGTTAAATTTAAGGAATTATTAACAAGTGGAATGTATTCATAACAAATATAGTTATAATACTCAGGCAAAATGTTAGGTGCTCACTAAAGGTTTCTAAATTTTCTTTGGATGTATTATTTAACCTAATCATTGGCAATCAACAAAATAAAATATGAGGAAACCATCTCAATTTTGTTAAAACAATAACATTTAGAGTACATCAAAGTTCCAATTTGTACAACTATAGTTTTAAAAAATGTTTCTATTTACACGTTTGTGTTAGAGAAAATATACATGTGCGCTAAGATTCAACAAGAACGTGAGCAAATGGCATGAGTCACATATGCTAGTGTGATAAATAGCTTGATATATAGTATGTATGTGTTGAATCATTGGACCGACACTCGAGTAAACTCGGTTGACGAATGGCCAAGGCCCACAGGGCCCATCAGAGAAGTCCGGTATCGACTTAGTCAAAGTCCAAATGGCCAGTCGACCGTTGGGTCCGTCTCGCGCGAACATGGGATTAAAGGCGGGCTCGGAAATCTCAGGAATGTGGGTAACGTTTACTCCCATTCATGATGGAAGATCGTGGCCCCATTATAGGTTGCCGTTATCTCCTCAATGTCTCTAAGAGGACACCGACCCTCTATAAATAGGGGGATGGGTTCCATCTTGAAGGTACGAGATCTAAGACATAGAACTATATCTTCTTACTTTACCACTCTACATACGAGCTTGTGTCGTTAGTCTAGAGACGAACCCCCATGGGATGATCTCAGCTACACCAAGCTCCCTCTCTTCCTTATGTTCCTTACTAACTTAAGCATCAGAGGGGATTTGGATCGAAACCCAAATCCGACCCCCCTAACGACTCCCTATGGTGCAGATCGACGACCGACATCCAGCATTGAAGGTTGACGTTCCGTCGTCAGCTTCGAACGATCGAGCCAACGGTGGTTCATAGGTCGATCGAAGGTCGTATCACCTCCGGCTACCATCATCCGACCATGGTTCTTCCAACCAAGGGTCCCACCTCAACTGCTGACAAGGCTCCAACTCAGCGCTTCAAGTCTCTGTCAGCTTGACAACTGTATCGGTCAATTTTGGCTTTAACAGTTTGGCGCCGTCTATGGGAAACGTTAACCAGCTCTTCATCCCAAAGCTATTCATAAGCTATGGTAGCTGGACCCAGCAACGTCGGACCAGTCGAAGGTCCGACGGAGAAGCACAGAGCAAACAATGTCTTGTTAGAGGATGCCACGGACTCCACAACATCCCCGCCTCGACCAACGGAGGTGGCAAATGAGCCCGGGGTAACTCGAAGAGAATTCAACCAATTCACTACGTAAGTTGAGAGGAGCTTAGGCCCGTTGGCGGCTTTGGTACACCAGAACATAAGGAGCCCATCCCCCGCAAAGGAGCTGCCGCCGCCTCCGAATCCGTACCTGATGCCAACGACGGGCTCGGCATACTCCGGGATCTGGGGGACCCAAGGGCATAGATCAACCTCGACGGCTTGACGCCCCCGACTCACCAATACAATGGAGCAGGGGTCGAAGATCAAGCTTTCATACTCCAGCGGGGGCCCACCCACTCCAACTACCGGGCGGCGACCCGCAACATCTTGGACCAGGTAATATACGGAGCTCCCCCTAGTTATAACCCACTAAACCATGCAGGTGGATTTGCAAGAGGGGAGGAGATCCCGAATCGATCCTCCAGGGCCAACTTCTCGTAAATCGGAGCGGGAGGATCCGTGCTAGTCCAATCCACTATACGGAAAACTTCCCTGAACGAGAATATCCTCTCTGCTCCTTTTCTCCCCAAATTCAAGCTCTCGGCCTTGCCAACGTATGATGGAAGAGGCGACCCATGTTCGCATATTTAAAAGTATTTGAATGTCATACTACTCCACGGGGCCGATGAGCCATACCTTTGCAGAGCTTTCAACGCCACCTTGACCAAAAGGGTAGAAAGCTGGTACGAGGGGCTCCCCCACTGTTGCATTTGCTCATTCGATGAGCTAGCAGAAATATTCTGCAAGAAATTTGATGTCGGACAACGACCCAAGAAGAGGTCGTCCCATCTCTTCTCGCTCAAACAGAATGAGAACGAGTCAATCCGAGCCTTCGTATCCAGATTCAACGATAAAAGGCTCAATGTAAAAGAGACACTAGATGTGACCATCATAGCAGCGCTCACCCAGGCGGTCAGGAACAAGAACTTGAGGAGGGCCCTACACCAGTTCCCCCTAATACCGTCACAGAAATGCTCAACATAACAAATCAGTTCACTTCCTATGAGGAAGCAGAGGAGCCTGCTGGGGCCAATGCGATGAGCACCCCTTCCCACCGCGAAGACACGACGTGAGAGAAATCTAATTTGGGAACCCCACGTCGGGAATCCCGAGACAAGAGGCCTAGGGAGTGGAGCCCTCGAAACAAGGAGCGTCCTACCTACGCTAAGCCAGTCGTCCCTAAGACAGAAGTCCTCGTCTATGCCCCAGCGAGATGAGCTGATACAAGAGGCTGTGAAGAAGGGCAAATACGAGAAAAGGGACGACCTCAAATTTTATAAATATCACAATGACTATGGGCACGACACAAACGACTGTTGGACCCTTAAGAAGAAGAGCGACGCCCTTGTCAAGCAGGGACACCCCAAAGGCCAGGCCAGTGATCCATCCAGCAAGGAAGGATTCTTGAAACAGAAAGGCAAGATGACGGGATCGTCCGTCACTAAGGTGGTTGACTGAAGAACCATCTGACATCCCTTGGCGAATAACACGGCAATAAACGGCAACAACACCAACGTAGATATGAAAACACCTGTACTCCTTTTCCATTTTTTATTTTCGCTAATAAAGCATGTTCCCTTTATCAAACAAAGCTTTGCATCTTTGAGCCTCCGTAAAGTTTGTAGAGATAACCCAAACAAAAAACTCCTCTCGAAAAAGGACCCGATTCTCAAGAGGGGTTGGAAAAACCGAACTTACGATAATACAAACAAGCGTCAGCTGTAAGGTGAAGGGGCCAACCCTTCACCACTGAACGACTCACGAATGAGCGTCAGCTGTAAGGTGAAGGGGCCAACCCTTCGCCACTGAACGACTCACGAACGAGCGTCAGCTATAAGTCAAAGGGGCCACCCATTCGCCACTGAAATACACTCGAACGGTCGACAGCCGTAAGTCGAAGGGGCCACCCCTTCACCACTTGTCACGGTTGCTTTTCGGTCGTACATTTTTCGTGCGTGTGCTTTAGTTCATACGCGTATTTATTTTGAACTCTTCTTGTACCCAAACCCTATGGTGTGATATGCCGTCGTGACCCTCTGGAAGAGTACTTATTTTTGGAATTATTTTGGAATGTCATTTCACGGGTCGTTCTCCCACAAATTAACTTTGTTTGTAGAGGCATCGTAGTTTTCACTTTCGTCGTTAGACCTTTTTATTTTTAGTTCCGTTCTTTGTCGCCCTAACTCGTGACCAATCTCCTTAGTTTCGATCCTCCCGTCGAAATGGTGGCCTCGGTATTTTTCTCATAATTATCGGGTTCCGTTTGACCCAATTTTGCACTAATTTCCATATTAAACTTTATTATAGCCTAAGTTTCATAAGATTAATACCCTAAGCTAGGCTCATCCTCATTTTCCCTTATTTATACCCCACCCTCTTACACTCTCTCTCCCATTTGCCCACAAACTACCCAAATCCCAAAGTTGTATAGCAATGGGAATCATATCACTTACGTATCCATCCAAACCAGAATTTGACTATTCAACCCTCTATTTCTACACATTCCTTATTTTCCACTCTCTTCTAACCCCTTAAGTGCACTCCCGAAATCCACCCTATATATAGCAATTTTCCCAACTTTTATAACCCGATAACCCTAGGGTTATTTTCTCCCTTTCGCGTGAAGGCTCTTTTGCGCCGTCATCACCGTAACCCAAAGCCCTTTCCCACCGATCTTACTCCTCCCAACTCCGTTCTTCCCCTGTGGCCGCCAGCCCCTTCGTCCTTTCCCCGCAGCGACGATCGGCAGCAGGCCTCCGGGATCTCTCCGCCTGCAGTGTAGCAGTGCCTAGGAGCGACAACAGTGCCCCAGGCGTTGTCACGACGACAGCGCCGCCCTAGGCTCTGCAGCGCTGCCCAGCCACGTGACGGCAGTGCTCTCAGGTGCTGTCACGACCCCCACGTCGACCTGACCCCCCCGTCAGCCTCTCCGAGTTTCTTTCCCCGTCGGAAACCACCGGCAATGGCTGATGCAAGCCGTCGACAGCTACTGTCCGATCCGCCAACAGCAACACAGAATCCCACTTCGCGTGGCAGTGACACACGACAGCCCCGAGTTGTGTCGACCTTCCCTCGCGCCGCTACGAAGTTTTACCTAGCCGCTGCCCTCTCGTGATGATCACCCGGTAGCTTCGTGAGAACGTCTCTTCAAAGCGGTTAGTAACGTTCACTTAGAACACGTTAATGTCAGTTGCTTAATGATAATGAACTATTAATAGTTGATGGTCAGACTTAATAATGATGATAGCATGATAAACTATAGGGTAGAAATCTTGTTTACAATTTCTAGCTAATGTTAACCTAGGTTGCTATAATAATATGTTGTGTATTTATTCATATTAAAAACTTAACGTAGTTAACGTGTTAGTAACTTAACTTCTTTAATATTGATGTGAACCTCGTCTTAGGATAGAGAATCTAATTAAAATTGGATCATTAGACGCTTTAGGATTGCCTAAAAATTCTAGTCATGTCGTAACGAACTTATTCAGACACATGTTTTATCAACAGAGAACCGGTCGTTTCATACTGTTCGCGCTACCGGAATCCAACCCCTGACGTCGCTACCCGATGTCAGAGTAGCTCTCGTGTTGTGTTGAGGTAAGTCCCGCTCCGTAGGAACCCCCACATCGCCTGTTAATCAACCTAAAAATCATGGCTTCTGATTATTTTTATAACTCACTAATCAAGATTAATAATTGGGACTGTATGCTGGACTGCGATCTGAAAACATAGATCGACTTGGACTTAATTGAACAGGATCGCGACTTGGTTGTTTTCTGGCAAGTGATACTTGCCAGCGTTTGTTTAGGCGACTTTTAGGCCAATTTGTGCTTTAGCGTAAAAGAGACTAGGCGATGAAATGATAGTCGCCTAGACGACCCTTCTAGATCTAGCTTGACAACGAAGCTAGATCTGACACTTTTTACATGCTTTCATTCTTGCTGTCATGTCATGTTTAATTTCAATTAACGGTACGCACTTTAACTGCTCATTGCCATGTCATGTCATGCATCCAATGTTTCATCGTGATTGCGTAGCACACGCTACAAAAATTGTAACTATTGAGGCTAGGCACCTGCTTTTGTAATGCCCTGCTAAGCTACTGCACAAGTACTAGAGGGGGGGGGGGGGTGAATAGTACTTTAAAATAATTAATGGGCTAATTCCTAATTACCTTGCAAACTCTACCAATTAATGCAAAAATGCGGAATAGTAAATAATCGACAACAAATAAGACAATCGCAAACAAGCAATATTACTGGGTTCGGATCCACCCAAGTCTCCCCGACTTGTTCCCGATGATCATACGTCCCAACCACCCGGATCACTTTCGGATACTTGAGTTAGAAACCCTAACTCAAGATTTCCACTATGAAATACTTGTGAAAAACCTTCACAAGTCAAATCATACACAAATGAAACTTGTGACTCCCACAACCCGGGATCACAAACACACTCTCACAACCGAGAGTGAATCACTTACAATAACAAAGTAAATTGAAATGAAAGTTCTTACCACAAAATACATATGCCTTGAGTAAACTTACGATTTAGGGCAAAACGGATTTTGGGGAAGATGAAGAGGCACCAAACCCTAGCTCCAAGATGTAGATCATCTATGGAGAGCTATGAGGTTGATAGTGACCTAGGATCAAGCACTTGGCTTGGAAGGCTCACAATCAATGAATCTATCTTTTGAAATAAGAGTGAGGGAGAGATTCTTGAAAGGAAATGAATGATCTTTAATGAGATGGAATGATTTCTCTTTGATCTCTAAACTTCTCTTAATATCAGCCTTGAGTGCAATGAATGCAGCTCATCAAGTATTTATAGGTTAGAGGAGAAAGAGAGAGAAAAACATTTCAATTAAAGCTCCAACGGCTCTATTCTGAACCAAACTAGTCGGTCAAAGAACAACCACTGACCGACTAGTTCATCAACTAGTCGGTCAGTCAATCAACATGAACCGACTAAGTAGTGAACATGGAATAGGTCGAAGTTCAGACTAACAGAATTAGTCGGTCAAAGAAGAGTTGCTGACCGACTAGTTTCACAACTAGTCGGTCGGTGACTCAACTCAGACCGACTAAGAGATAAAACAAATAGTCTGAGTACAAATTGAATTAGTCGGTCCAAGAACAAATGTTGACCGACTAGTTCATCAACTAGTCGGTCGACAAACGTTCTTTGACTGACTAACGATAAACAGTAACTAGGCATGTACAGTAGAAGCTCAACTAGTCGGTCCAAGAAGAAACACTGACCGACTAGTTCACTAACTAGTCGGTCGGTCGGTGAACCTTCTTTGACCGACTAACTGTAAACAGTAACTGAGCTAGAATTGAAGGAGGCAAACTAGTCGGTCCAAGAAGCATTACCGACCGACTAGATCACCATCTAGTCGGTTGGTTCTTCTTCTTGAACCAACTAACATGCACAAGAAGTCGCGAATCGAAGCGCGATGTTTCGGGAAATTTAGTATGGACTTCTTACTAGTTCCTAGCTCTAAGATAGGAGCGTTATGAAGATTAAAACATAAGATCTACTTAAGGCTTAACATTCTACAGAACGAAGCTAAAAGACTATAAATAAAACTTGACGAACCGTCTTCGAAAGCTTCGATCTGAATCTTTATGACTTCTAAAATGGTCCAAAAGCTTCAACGAAGCTTTAGGCATGCGATCACGTGCTTTGAGAAGTCTTGAGATGTCGCTTTGGATGTTCATATGAATTTGGCGACGATCTCCATAACTGCGCTCACAAATTGTTAGTTCACGATATATTTATGTTTGTTCATCATCCAAAACCAAATCCGGGGAGTCCAATATCCAACATTCTCCCCCTTTTTGGTGATGACAAACCAACATAAATAATAATCAAAAATAATGATTCAAATGTAATTTACTTACTCCCCCTGCATTGATGACACGTTAATTCCAAAATGAATAATAATAATACACATCAAGCAGACGAGTAAAGTATAAAATGAGAATCAAATATTGAAATTTAGGAATTGAAATTCCATTTATATATCTTAACTCCCCCTGAATCTAACATATCAAATTAGATTCTTGGAAAAATGCTTTAAATTATCATTTAGCACATCGTCATTATTATATCTCTCCCCCTTTGGCATTAGCAAAAAGAGTGGGAGGAGATCAACGACAACAACAATGGCTTCAAATAAAAGCACGGGAGTCGTAGAATACGACCACGGTCCAAATGACACCAAAGGAAAATACGAATTAAATCAAAGCGTGTCAATGAGACCAAAGTCCAAATCGATAAATAAAATCATCATAACTCAAATTAATTTTACGAATTGAGTTATGGAATATACTCTCCAATATCAACATTCTTGGTTAATTTAGTGCATGGAAAAAAATTCTATGTTTTCATAAAATGAATTCTATTTAACCAAGTATTTTCGTCGAGCGACGAAATCAAAACATCAAAGACATAAAATATTAAATGTGCATAACATAATGAAATGTCAACATCGATGTATATATATAAATGAAGCATGAGTACATCAAAAAGATACATTGCCGACATACATAACATCGATCCAACGATCGGGGCACAAAATACATCAAAATATCACAACATATAACATATGTCACACCAGACATCAGAGTATCACACTACATCAAAATATCCAAAATATCATCAAAATACATGAAGATACACCAAAAAGTCAAAAATATCCAGAACCACACTCTATCCTACCCAAACTCTCTCACTAAAAGATCTATCATCCAAAGTGCATCGGGAGAGTCCTCAGAGAAGCTCAGGAGGCAGTGGCAGGATCTACAGCAGCAGCAGGCTCTGCAGGAGTGGAGGTGGTCACCGGATCAGCTGAAGTGTCCACGGGAGCGACGGTAGTGGAAATCTCTGGAGCAGCAACAGTAGTGGCCTCGGGAGCACTAGTCGTAGTATCCACCGCAGGAACAGTGGCAACAGGTGTACTCTCGGGGTCACCAGCAGAAGAGGCAGCAGCACCAGAAGTGCCCTCAGGGTCATGAGTAGAAACACGAACAAGCTCATCAATCTCCTCCTCATCCAACTCCTCCTCGTCAGAGACTGACGGAGGGATCTCAATACCCAAATGTGAGGCGATACGAGCAAGTATCTCCTCAGTCCAAGCATAACGAGACTCCATACGTCTCACTGAACGTGCGAGCTCGTCAAGAGTGGTAGAGGGAGCAGCTGAGGCAGAAGCAGACGCTGAAGCAGAGGGGGTCGTCCTCTGAACGTGACGGAGTGCCGCAAGAGACTTATTAACGACCGTCGCATTCAGAGGGGGACCGAGAGGACGCTCATCATCAGGTGGAAGTGTGACACGGAAGTGGCAAAAAACAAGAGTCAACAAGCACGGATATGGGATATGCACAGACTTCGAGGACTTCCGGATACACTCGAAAGAATCCATCTTATCGAGTATGATCCGGGCCCAGTAAATCTCGCTACCCATGAAGATGGCATAGATCAACTTCAGGAATGGC
Source organism: Scilla litardierei (assembly GCA_030789695.1). Classification (NCBI taxonomy): domain Eukaryota; kingdom Viridiplantae; phylum Streptophyta; class Magnoliopsida; order Asparagales; family Asparagaceae; genus Scilla; species Scilla litardierei. Next base: position 1,549 of record JAULAV010001821.1, on the reverse strand, counting down.
TGGGAAGGCAAAGAGGAGGAGCCGTACTTAGGAAGTAAGCACGACTTCAGAATCAAGTTCAGGACCCAGCCATTGGGCTTGAAAGACTTCGAGGGGACACCAATCATGGAGGGAGGAATCTCATGAAAGATCTCAGAAAGGATGACCTGATCAGGGAAGATATGTCATCGATAACAATATCTGAAGGGAGGAGGCCAGATGACGAGCAACCGATCAACTCGCCTAAGATTTCTGTCGTGAGGACTATCGGAGTCCCCAAGACAGTAGTCTCAATCGAGTGGGTCGTGTCGTACTGACCCCGGATCCTATTAGCGTAGAAAAGCTTCACTAGGCGAGGGTAGGGGTGTGGATTCGCCTTAGGGTCATACCGAAGATAATCGATAAGACCCGAAGAAGACAGAAGATCTGCTAGGCCTGGGAAGTCAGAAAACTGAATGAAATGCTCCAGAAGCAGTGGGCAGTGTTCGATACGGTTGTAAGCCGCGAGACACATAGGGTCATCGCAACACAACGAGATATCGACACCGCCAACCGGCATCGGAGCCTTTCCCTTAGGCTTACGTGTGGAAGTACGGGGTCGAGAGCTAGACTCAGGTTGCCTAGGAGGAGGTGAGGGATCCCTATGGGTCTCAGTCTCGGGAATGTACTCGGTGTCGGAATCGGATGGAGGAGTGGGGGCACGGAGAGAAGCTGGCTTGGGCTTGGGCTGAGATTGGGATCGGGGCTTCGCTGTCGCCGTCCTCTTACGCTTAAGAGGGGGCGAAGACGAAGAAGGTTGGGTAGTCTTTGATCGGCGTTTAGGAGGGGTTCATGTGGGTTGATTGGGATCCGTAGGGGATGGCTCTATGGTCATAGGCGAAGGGCTCATAGGACGGATTGGAATACGTGTACGTGCAATAAGCACGACAGTACACGACGCAATCAAACGAGGAATTGAGTTCTAGAACCCTAAAGATCAAGCCCTAGCCGAATTGAAACCCTAGCCGAAATAGATACAAACCCTAAGCCTAGGAGCTAAAAATCTAACCCTAGAAAGCTAGGAGGGGAGTGAGAACAAACCCTAGGGGAGATCGACCGGAGAAATGGTCGGAAAACGGTCGGATCGACGGAGATGGAGGAGGGAGACCAAACAGCACGGGGGGTTTAGAGCTGGAGAGAGGAAACGATCGACTAGAAGTGAAAGAAGTCAATTGAAATGAATTTAAGTCGGTTGGGAGCTCAAAAGACGCAACTGTCCCCGTCACAATTAGTCGGTCACAGTTCAAGCACTGACCGACTAGATCACGATCTAGTCGGTCGGTCAATGAGCTTGAACCGACTAATTGTAAACAGTAACTGAAGCCAAATATACTGACAAGATTTAGTCGGTCTAAGCTCATTCACTGACCGACTAGAACTGAATCTAGTCGGTCGGCCAATGAACTTGGACCGACTAAGAGAGTCCAAAAATTGAAAATTTTGAAATTTTGATTTCTCTCCTAATCGCACTTGGACGAAACATCGAAATACTCTCATTAATCATTATACTACCCATTAAACATCGAAAATC
>JAULAV010001820.1:0-25000 GCA_030789695.1 Scilla litardierei | reverse complement strand
TGTCGGGGGGCTGACGGCGAGGTCCGGTGTTGGGGGAGGCCGTGGAGGATCTCTGGTGTTGGAGGAAGAAAGATGAGTCGACGAAGATGGAGAGGCAGCCACTTGGTGGCTTTTTCTGACGGAGAGCGGCTCGCTGCGGACGGCTCCGGCGATCGGGAGTCGATGAGGGAGGCCGCAGGGGGATCGACCTGTGCTACGGTTGATTCGCAGTAGCTGCTGCTGCTGCTGCCGCTGCTGCGGTGAGAAGCATCGGACGAGGGCGGTTGAGGTGGCCGAGGGCGCGGTCGGGGGTGCAGGCGACGTCGTGCGAGGGTTTCAGGCGACCGTGGCGGGGTCGCGGGTGATCGGGCGGCGATGTGGTCCGCCGGCGGTCGGTGCGGGGGTCTGTGGTGGCGTCGGGGTGCCGGAGTTGCCGTGAGTGACGGTGATGGCGAGTGTGGGAGGGAAGGATGCGAGAGTGGTGTGAGATGCTCGGGGGTGGCTTTGAAGTTGGTGGCGGCTGAGAAAAAGTTTAACCTAGGTTTCTAGTTCACGTGATTGAGAAAATAAATAGATAGGGTTATTATAATAATGGAATTTGATATGTATCCCTAGGGTTTTAGCAAAAGGGGAGAGATATATATTTTTAGAGGGTGTAGAAAGAGGGGAAAGACTAGAGGAGAATAGAAGAAGCAGTTTAGGGAAGATATTAATGAAAATATTTAGTGATATAGCCAGATATTGCCAGATTTGGAAACAATTCGAAATTGAACTGATTGGGCTAATCAACGATCGAGATTTCTCCGAGCGATATCTCTCAAACCGGACGTCAGAAAAATAATCCGAAAATACCAGGGCGATCGTGGAGACGAGACACATAGATCTACGGAGCCTGATCGTGCACTATGCCTTCCGAAAATAAATGTAAAATTGGAAACGACATTTTGAGTCAAATGACTAAAACGCCCCTATCATTCAAAGTCGTTTTGCGAGAAAACGAGCCGCGAAAAGACGTTCCCAAAAATTACTATAAAATTCTTCACCCCCAAAACGTTCGCAACGGCATATCACATCGCATATGCTAGAGCTCAGAAATAACCAAATAAAATACGTGCACGATAAAGCACGTGCACGCAGAAAAATCATAAGGTCGGAAAGCGACCGTTACATTCTACCCACCTTAGAAATGATTCCGCCCTCGGAATCACTTACACTAAGAATAATTATAAAATCCATAAATACTTAAGTCTATACCTCCCATCCTCCACACAATGGTCTCTAATCCTATAACTTCAACATCGTTCCTCAAATAATTCATCATAATCCTTCTTTTCCCTGGATAAAGCCACGACTAATCTCACATCCTAACACTTAACTATAGCCCATCACTGCTGCTCAAATTTCCAACCCCAAGTTCTCATAAAAGAATAATGATCATCTCCTCATACCATACCACTCCATTAAACATCATCGCTCCATAACATCTTTAAATTTCTCAATCTCTTCCCAATATTAATCAATCGCTAAAAAGATGTCCTAGTCAGTCACCAATCCAAGACAAAAACTTTGTCTATCTTATAACACCTTTCACAAATCAACAATCGACGTGTCCTTAATACATTCCTTGTCATATCTTCCCATAAATTTATCCGCCAAATAATTGAACTATCAAAATCACATCTTATCCTACTCACTATAACTAATCCCAATCAATATTAAGTCCGTCTACCTAACCATCCATTCATATCAACACGTCGTGTTATTTCCAATGTCTTCTCATGTTAACTTAATAATCATGTCTTGATGCTTCAAATGCTCTACTCATTCTCATAATCACTCCAAATCATACTATCCCGTCCTAGCTACTCTTATCTATCACTCGTCCAAGTTTCAGATCGATTAAGTACTCATCTCCCTATACATAATTTCATCCAATCAGAGCTTTCCATTGGGTCCTTCACACATCGGTATTATAAATAAGTCTTGGACAGCTCATTCTTCTCATCCAAAGGAATCTGATCTAATATCCTTGTTATTCAAACCAACTAATCACCGATACAACATGTCTCATCTCACTCTGAGCCTACCCGTAAACATAACCCTATAACAAAATATCTAGTACTAACAACATCATAACAATAAAAATAACACTCCCAAAGAGGGAAAGAAAAGAAAGTTTAAGGCATATGACATATTTTAAAACGATTGGGAAAAACGTGTGGAGTTGTGATATTGGATGAGGGAAGATAGGTGGGTTGTGATCTTTGTGGGCTAATCCCAAAACATTAAAGGTTTGATTTGAAAGGAACAAAAAGTTTTGAAACATACATAAGTAGCCAAAAATAAGCTAAACTATAATATGAAAAATTAAAACTATGGAGTTACCTGCAACGACGCCATCCGCTGTTGTCATGACATATGCTCCACGGACAATAGCTCCTCTCTGGGTAGGGGCAGGTGCTCCGCCCTCAGTATGGCGATACCTCGGGTAATCTATAAAGGCGTGTGTGGCAGCTCCACATGCCAGACACAAACCCAGCTTCTTCCTGCAAGTGTTCTGCTGATGCCCTGGCTTGCCGCAGAAAAAGCATGGGCCCTTCATCTGATGCTGAGCAGGTGCTCCTGGCCTCTTGAAAGGCACTGACTGAACTGGTCCCACTATAGACCCAGCAGAAGGCCTATGCTGCTCTTTCTGTCGCTTTCCTCTATCATCAGAAGGATTAGGCAGGCGCGATATGGTCTCATGGTTCCTCGCGGCATTCAGCACCGCTCCCATGGTCGTGAAATCTGCCGAAGACATAGAAGCCTGAATCTTCGGACGCAATCCCTGACGAAAATGATCAGCTCGTTTCTCCTCCTTACTTACCATATGTGGGGCAAACCGGCTCAGCATCTTGAACTCTGCCTCGTACTCATCGACGGTCATATCCCCTGCTTCAGATCTACAAATCTGCTCAACAGCTCCCTCCTAGCAGCCTTGGTGAAGTACTTCTCCTTGAACATCGATCGAAAAGTCGTCCACTCCACTGGCTTCTGCAGGCGCCTCTCCTCAATGCGCCACCAGTTCCTAGCATTCTCGGTCAGCTGCATCTTCGCTATCTCAACTCGGGTATCATCAGGAATCTTAGTAGCTACTAGCTTCACCTCAGTACTCAGAATCCACTCATCAGTAGCCAAGGACCCTTCCTTCCCAGAAAATGTATTCGGCTGAAGCTCATTGAACTGCTTCACTCCCAGAGCAGCTCGAGGGGTAGGCGGAGGCGGTGGCGATGCAACTGGAGGAGCATGGGCAGCACGGTGGGACTGCTGAACCAATTGATGCTGAACGTCCAGCATCTCCCTCATAACGCCTAGTAATTGGCGAAAATCGTCGCCTCGGCCATCCATGGTCCCGTCAGCTGAAGGTCCATCTCGAGCTTCACGTCCTCCCACCATCCTAACGACAGGAAAACACAACTTAGACTCGTACATATTAGTGGATAAAATGAATGTTAATACTTCTATCGTTTCGAACTTTCGTAGGTTCGAGACCTGCATGGGCCATCACTAAAACCTGTCACGCCCCGCTTCCCAAAACGACGGAAGCGAAACGTGACAAGGCCCACTTAGGCCGGAGCTGTGAAGCTCGGACCCAATAAACGTCTGTGTGGTACTCCAAGACGAAGGAACAGGTCCCTGCAGGTTAGTACGGAACAAAAAAAGTACTAAAAGGGATGCATTCATTTTATTCAACAGATATCCAGAAAAGTACGGAGAGTCTAAACAAAATCCAACACGGCTACAAAACAGCTGAAGGTAAACTAATGGTGCAAGCACCCAACCTAGACAGAAAATAAATGGTGCTACGCACCCAACTAAACTGCAAAAAAACCTCTGAATCAGCAACGTGAAGATCTCTAACTCTGGTCCCCTTCAGGCACGTACTCTGAATCTGCGTCCTCCAGCTCTACGTACTCTGGCAGGTCCGCCTCGTCAACGTACTCTATCTCGACACCTAACGTACAGCACCCAAAAGAAAGGAACTGTACGTCAGGTAAACTCTACAAAAAGGGTCAGACTCTACTGCAAGTGTACCGAACTATTAAACAACAATTTACTGGTTGATTAGCATGTTGGGGTTATAACAGAGTGACGAGGAAAGTAAACGCATCAGTAAAGTAAAACGTAGCAAGCAGTATTCGTAGCATGTGCTACCGACTACGGAACTAACCTAAACGGGTCGTGACAAGACGCGACCAGACAAGCAAGACAGGACAGGACAAGACAAGACGAGACACGTGTGACTCGAAGGGTTCACGCCTTACGGTTCGAGGGGGATCAGACCCTCTTTGCCGTGTGCACGCTCAACCCTACCCCAAACCCAAGTGCTCAAGACAAGACAATATAGGGCTACTCACTCTGCTAGGTGAGTGCCTCTATCCCCACGATCGGTAGTGTATCTCTCACTCTGCTAGGTGAGCGACGGACGCCTCGTAGGTGAAACTGTACTACTGTATAGTACCACTCACTCTGCTAGGTGAGAGTCTCTATCCTCTCGGTCTGCTGGGACACTCACTCTGCTAGGTGGGTGCCGAGCTTCCCGTAGGTGTTTCGTTACAAAGATCACCCACTCTACTAGGTGAGCGTCTCATTGCCCACAGGCTACACAAGACACGACGTGCAAGATGTTCATGACATGGCAAGGGCAAATTTGTTCTAGGGTGTCTGCACACACGCACACGCAGATGAAACCTATGGTAGCAGGTGTTGTTGATTCTAGGGGTCCACACACACGCACACACAAGATAATACTACGGTGTCAAAAGTTGTTGTTGTTACGCTCAGACTTTGTCGTCAAGTCTAAGTCGTCAGGGGCGTCCCGGACGCTATCATTTCATGTCCGGTTCTCTTTGTTCACAATTTAATAGTTCTAACAGTCTAAGGCCTAGGCACGGCCGAAAGAGCAAGTGAGTACACTTGCCTGCGGTGGCGAGTGTGTCGTCCGTCCGGGGCGTCTCATCCAGGCGTCTTGTCCGCGGTAGTCCGTCTTTTGACGTTGATCGAAAAGCGGGGTCGCGGGTGATCGGGCGGCGATGTGGGCCGCCGGCAGTCGGTGCGGGGGTCTGCGGTGGCGTCGGGGTGCCGGAGTCACCGTGAGTGACGGTGATGGCGAGTGTGGAGGGAAGGATGCGAGAGTGGTGTGAGATGCTTGGGGGGCTTTGAAGTTGGTGGCGGCTGAGAAAAAGTTTAACCTAGGTTTCTAGTTCATGTGATTGAGAAAATAAATAGATAGGGTTATTATAATAATGGAATTTGATATGTATCCCTAGGGTTTTAGCAAAAGGGGGGAGATATATATTAATAGAGGTTGTAGAAAGAGGGGAAAGACTAAAGGAGAATAGAAGAAGCTGTTTAGGGAAGATATTAATGAAAATATTTAGTGATATAGCCAGATATTGCCAGATTTGGTTACAATTCGAAATTGAACTGATTGGGCTAATCAACGGTCGAGATTTCTCCGAGCGATATCTCTCAAACCGGGCGTCAGAAAAATAATCCGAAAATACTGGGGCGATCGTGGAGACGAGACGCACAGATCTACAGAGCCTGATCGTGCGCTATGCCTTCCAAAAATAAATGTAAAATTGGAAACGGTGTTTTGAGTCAAATGACTAAAACGCCCGTATCATTCAAAGTCGTTTTGCGAGAAAACGAGCCGTGAAAAGACGTTCCCAAAAATTACTATAAAATTCTTCACCCCAAACGTTCGCAACGGCATATCACATCGCATATGTCGGAGCTCAGAACTAGCCAAATAAAATACGTGCACGATAAAGCACGTACACACAGAAAAATCATAAGGTCGGAAAGCGACCGTTTCAATTAAATGTATTGTAACAGACATATATCAGACGGCTGAAGAAGACTTCCCAGTCGGTTGATCCATTGTTCAGTCGTCTATCACATAGGCTTCAGGCATCTAATTAAATAGACAGTAAGTAAGACTTGGTTACTGTAAAAGTTGGTCCGACTGCCCAAGCGTCTGATGCTCATCATCCAAATGTCTGGTCAACTGTTCAGACGTCTGGTAATACAACTTCAGACGCCTAGTTACGGCTGATCACAGAAATGAGCTGTTGAAATATTTGATGATGGTCCATACATCGATGTCTACGGATTGTGGATGAATCATCATTCGAATCTTCCAATTTGCATAGTTTCTTTCGTCAAACAAAGGTGGACGCTAAGTGTTAAGTCCTTCAAAGTGGTGAGAAGTTGATGCTATCGCTTTAACTTAGCTCTGATACCAAGTGTGGAATCCCTGTGGATAGCAGACAACACTAGAAGGGGGGTTAAATAGGTTTGTCAAATAATAATAAAATTTTCGCTGAATGAAAGTTCTTTTATGAGTTGCCTAAGTCTCAAATCAAGTTGCCTCAATTTATACTTAATCAACAATATAATATGCTGGAATATAAGATGGAGCGAAAATAAAAAGATTCAAGCGATAAATAATAAGTCTAAGAGAGTGAGATATCACAGCGCAGACACAGAGAATTTTATCCTGTTTTGGCTCAACCTTGGAATACGTCAAGTCCCCGACTCCCTTAGGTATTTAATCCACTATATTACAACACGGAATATAAGCACTTAGCATCTCTCTCTTAGAATTTCCAACACATAGTTACAACCAACTAGGATTTTCCACGCACACGCCTAGTTACAACCAACTAGGATTTCCAACACAAACTTTCCTTATAACACGGAAATTACAACTTCTAAGTCTTCTCCAAAGACTTCACAAATAATATGAAAATGAAATACAATGATTCATATAGCCAATGTATATATTTGTGAATATCGTGGCTAAAAAAAATCGAAATCCTTTTGATCAAATTAAAGATATGAATAATCACAAAATTTATCAAAAGAAATAACTTGAAATTGATCTTCTAAAATATTAGCACTTGGGCTTTTAGAGACCAATATCCAAGACTTTAATCTTTGAAAAGATATGGATTTAAATCACAAAGATTAATAGCAATAGTCTTGCAATTTGAATCTCAGGAAAAAAAACTTTTAAGGCTTGGAGATCAATTTGAAAACATGAACTATTTGAAGACTGAAATGAAACAGAAAAAGATCTTTAAAAATTTGCACAAAAGAAATATAATCGATAGCCTTTTGAAATTTAAAGAGCAACAATTAGAGCTTTGAGAACTTTTAGCACGAGAGGTATTTCTTTTCAATAGAAAATATTATGTATAAAACATTTGAAATCAAAGATATATATATAGAAATATTAGCGTAAAATCAGCGTGAAATCATTTGGAAATCTGCTCAAAAAGTCTCCTCTAACGGCTAGTAAACGACTAGTTTAATTCAAGTAAAAACTGCCAAATCTGTCAAAGTTGACCCAGATAGTCGGCTATTCTAGAGATAGTCGCCTATCGCATCCAGATAGTCAGCTATTGTCAATGATAGTCGGCTATTATTTTGAGAGTAAGTTTTTGATAAAAGTCTTCCTGCAAGTAGTCGGCTATCTAATGATGATAATCGGCTATTTGTTGACACGTGAATTTTATATGCAAAAACAATTGCAAATTTTTCATAAAAATAAATAAAATATGGTTTAACATATTTATACCCCATTTTTCAAAAATTTATGTGTGTGTAACGAATATATATTTGTTTTAACATTTTTGAACTATAACTTATACAGACACACTTCACTAGCCTTTGTTCTTCATTATTTGTCTTGAGCCATTCTTCCTTGATATTAAGTCTTCGTAAGCAATTTATGTCGGACCCTTCATATTCTTCTAATCATGGCTCATTAATAGAATTTTGACTTTGGCTCGTTTTTCTTTGTTTTTCTTCACAATGCGGTCAAAACTCCATGGCTATAAAAATCATTCTATACACACTTGAAACAAATATCCTATTCCTCATATCATTTGTGCACATCATCAAATTCCACTGGGATGGGTCACAATTTCCCAACAGAATCACATAAGGAACATGGCTCGGGATCTACAATGTTTGCACTATCTCCATCGCACTCCACACCTCGTTATCATCATCATCAAAGTGAAAGTGCATTATGTCACCCACATAGCCAACATGAACCCCATCATCCATCTCTCGATCTTCTAACATGGTGCATGTTGAGTATTGGACTTCTCCTACATGGGTTTGATGATGAGCAAACATAAATAATTGTGACTAATCCCCTCCATGCAGTTAATCCATTGCCTAAGCTAATCATGAAGATCAAATAGCAATGGATGACTATCAAGATCAATTAAAGCTAAAAGAACTGAAGATTTGGTGATCAAGTTGAAGAAAGAAGCTTCAAGGACTTCAAGGCCATTCAAGAGAAAGAAGAGAAGCAAAAATACAATGTCAATCTTTTTATGCTTTTATTTCTCTTGATTAGAATGTAGCCTCGTAGTAGAACTATCTTGGAACACACACACACTTCACTCTATCTAGCCTACGAAGTCATTAGAACCCATTTACTAGGAATCCAACTCTTCATTCCCTTTAATGTGCATTTTGGAATTTCAACCGGTGACTGAAGAACAAAATACAGGCGCCTGTCTCCATTCAGGTGCTTAAGAATTGTTCTGCTGTCGTCTGTCATGCACATGTTTTGACTAGGTGTTTTGGGCTTTTCATTCCTAACTTTCAACAGGTGACTGTTGTACAAAGTATATGCACCTGTGACTTGTTAATCAGTTGCATGTCTTCTCTTGCCCAAAGATCCTAAGATTTGTCAACTTACACACTTGTGCATCCAGGTGCACTTTGTAGGTTTTACAGGTGCCTGCCCAAGGCACATGCACATGTCTATACCTCTACAGCCGCATGTCCATCACTTACCCAGATCTTTCATTTTGACAAGTTACGTACTTGTGCACACAGACGACTGATGTTGGTTTTCCAATCACCTGCCCATGGCACAGACGCCTGTGGATACCACATCGGTCGCCTATCCAAACTTACCCAGAATTCCTACATTTTGATAACTTACGCACTTTGCCACACAGCCGCCTATAGAAGGTATGGCAGGTGCCTTTTCAGGCACCGGTCCAACCTTCATCAGTCGACTATCCTACATGGTAAGTTACCGTTTGAATTCTCATCTACCCTCTGATACAGTGCATCAGGCGAATGCCCGTTCTTCATCAGTCGCCTGTCCTGCCAGTAAAATTAATCCGTTGGAAATTTCCACACGGATTTTGAGAAGGCTTTTGGGTATTTTCTTTGAGGGTTTTAGAAAACCTATAAAAAGAGCTTCAACTATTCCATTGAGAGCCTCTTAGCCATTCAAGCATTCATCTCAAGCTCTTAAGCGATCAAGTTCTCTTCCTCAAATCAAAAGCCCTAGATTTCAACTCTCATCTTCCAACTAGAATCAATTCATCATCCTCTAGCTTTGGTGAAGCCCTAGATTTCAACTCTCGTCTTCCAACTAGAATCAATTCATCATCCTCTAGCTTTGGTGAAGACAATTGCAATGGCTACTCTCTCTTCTTGGAAGAGATCAACACACTACACACTTTGCTCCTTCAATGTCTACTTCAAGGCATAGGTGATTTGTAAGTGTGTCATTTTAAATTTCATAACTTTCATTATTTGGTTTTACTCTCGGTTTGTGAGAGTGGTTTGCTTGATCCCAAGTTGTGGGATTCAAAGACATCAATCGTGTATTGATTACACTTATAGGGTTGCAACAAGTGGGTTGAAAGGAAAACTCAAACTAGGGTTTTAGCTTGAGTATCTGGGTGGTATCCCAGGTGGTAGGGACATAGGAATACCAGAAACAAGTTGGGATTTGACTTGGGTAATCCGAACCCTTGAAACATACTTGTGTTTGCATTGCTTATTTGTTGTTTCATTTAATTCATCATCTTTGTTGGTTTATGATTTTATTAGGCGAAATTTCTTAATTAATTTTATAAACACTATTCAACTCCCCTTCTAGTGTTTTCCTCATTGCCAGGGTCCTTACAATTGGTATCAGAGCACAAGGTTATAGTCATGGCATCCAACAACAACAACGTTCCTCCACCTCCTTTCTACAACAACCATGATCGTGTTGGTGCTTCTTTCGTCTTCGAATGACAATCTACGATTCATCCTCCATGTTTCAATGACACGAATTTTGGCCATTGGAAGTGTCGGATGGAGACGTTCCTTAAGAGTGCTTCTCTATGGAGAATCCTCCATAAGGAATACGTAGAGCCTACGAAGAGGATTTCGACAAAAGGACTCCTGCCGAGAAGTCTGTGGAGGTGAACAATGCCAAAGCAATGAACACTCTTCATTGTGCATTGGATCCCAATGAGTTCAACAAGATATGCACATGTAAGAGTGCATATCAAATATGGAACCATCTCATCGTCACCCACGAATGGGTCAACAAGGTAAAGGTGTCAAATTTATATGTTGCTATACGAAACTTCGACAAGTTTCAAATGCAAGAAGGTGAGAACATTGCCACGATGTATGGTCGCTTCACCGACATCACCAATGAACTTGAAGCTCTTGGACAAACATACATCCAACAAGAGAATGTGAGGAAGATTATCATGTCAATGACCTCAAAATGGAAAACAAGAGCAATTACTATTGAGGATGTCAATGACATAAAGATCTACACCGTGGTGAATCTCATCAGTACTCTCATGTCTTACAAAGTGAGAAGGAAGAACCGATTGAAGATTAGAGGAATGATGAAGCCAACGGAGGCAAAGAAGAAAGTTTTAGCGTTCAAATCTACTTCTTCATCCTCCGATAGTGATGAGTCTAAGAACGAGATGGATTTGGAAGAAATAGCGCTCATGGCGAAGAAGTTCCAATGCTTTTTTCGCAAAGGTTAATTCCCATCCAAATCTAAATTCGATTCCACTAACAATTCTTTGTCTCTTTTTTTAAGTGCAACAAGCCGGGGCACATCAAGAAGGATCGCCCAATGCTAAAGAGCAAGGAGAAGTGGAAAGCACCGAAGTACCACAAGTCCGACAAAGTCAAGAAGGATAAGAAGAAAGGACTCGTTGGCACTTTCGATGACTCAAGTGGGAATTCTTCAAGCGAATCCGAGGATGAGAAGGGTGAATGCGCACACATGTGTTTCATGGTACGTGAGAACGCACTCTCCGATGGAAGCTTAAGTGAGAGTGATGAACCCGAGGTAACAATGGATGAACTTAGAATAGCAAATGAAGAGTTATTTTCTAAGTATCAATCTCCCATGCTTAAGTATACTAATCTTAAGAAATTAAATGCTAGTAAGTCATCCATCACCAACAATGACACCATTGTTGACACACTCACACTTGAGAAAGAAAATTTGATTTCTCAAAATAGCTCATTGATAAATGAGGTGAATTCCCTCAAATCTCAATTAGATCATGTATCTCTTGAAGATAGTGATAATCTACTTTCACAAAACACACAAATGGGTATTGAGAATAAATCTCTCAAAACCCAAGTGCACGAGCTCACCATACATGTGTCCACCTTGGACACTAATACTTCTTCTTTAAAGGAGAAATATGAGCTCATGTCCTCCTAAGTTAAAAGATTTAACAAACGGGAAGTGCAATTAGATGAATTACTTTCCAACCAATTTCCGGCCACACATCATGTTGGACTTGGTTATTCGGAAGCAAATGCATCCAAATCACGCACCTCCTATAGTGGTGTCACTATAGATTTTGTAAGGCCATCCTCAAGTGCATCCATAAGTAGTGACAAAAATACAATGGGTAGCAAACCTAACAAAAAAGTCACTACTCCACAAAATCCTTCTTTGGCCAAGAAACCCACCAAGGGTGGAAATCAAAAGAAGGGACATGCTTTTATGTACACTAACACTCACCCACGTAGGAACACTCCTACTACACGTATGCACACATATGATGAGTTTTATGCTTCACACCCACGGACACGTGCTAACCCACACATGAGAAATACTCATGCACGTGCTCCTACACATTCTTATGCTCATACACATCATATGTATGCACATCCACATCATCCACATCATATGTATGCTCCATATGCACTATAACATATGCATGCTCCTCATTTTGCATATGATCCTTATATGTCTCATGCATATCATCCTCCTCTTTCAGATGCAAGACCTCATGCTCCTAACCATCATGCACCGTGTAGAACTCAACCTAATGTGCATGCAACTAGGAAGAGGACTCCCAAAACATACACAATTTGGGGTCCCAAGAACATTAGCATTCATGATAGGAATGTTTATATGAAATCATATTTCAAAGATGTCATTAATTGTGATAACTATGTTGGAAAGCCAAAATCCACTCGGACTTGGTTTCCAACGGGCTAGTCTCCTTAGACCCAACAAGCTTGGGTATCATGAGCTTATGGTATAATATGTAGGTACCCAAGAAAAAGGAAAGGAGCAAGAAAAGCAATATTAGCTCTAAGAAGAAAGGATGGATTATTGATATCGGTTGCTCCAAGCACATGACGGGAGATCCCTCTTTGCTCTCCGAAGTGATCCGCATCAAGGACGGTACAACAGTGACCTTTGGAGGCGATCAAAAGGGAACCATCATTGGAGTAGGCAAAGTTGGTGACACATCCAAACCTTTAATTGATAATGTCTATTTAGTAGAAGGTTTATTTCATAACCTCATCTCCATAAGTCAACTTTGTGACAAAAGTTACAAGGGTAACTTTGGAGAAGGTTTGTGTACTATAGTTGATAATGATTCACATGTTTTATTTTTCGGCATTAGACATAAAAATATTTATATTTTATGTATGCCTCATTCTACAGAACATTGCCTAGTTACTCATTCTAATGAACAATTATTATGGCATCACCGTTTTGGGCATGTTCATTTTAAGCATCTATATAAATTAGCTAAGCATGATTTAGTAAAGGTTTTCCGAAAATATCTTTCAATAAGAAAATCTTTTGTGATTCAATTCAACGTGGAAAACTCTGTAAATCTTCATTTAAACTTAAAGATGGCATAACTTCTAATAGGCCCCTTGAACTACTCTATTTAGATTTATTTAGGCCTACTAGAGTTGCATCTTTAGGAAATGCTCATTATGGATTATTCATTGTAGATGACTTTTCTAGATTTACATGTGTATCATTTTTAACTAATAAAAATAAAGCCTTTAACGGTTTAGCAAATTTGCCAAGGAAATTCAAAATCTCATATGTTAAGGCAAAAAATGACAGAAACAATTATGTTGCTGACGTGGACCCTTCCTGATGAATCGGAGCCTCGTCAGCCGGTTGAGTGGGACCCTATTTTGGAAGAATCAGGGTTGTTGATGGACGATTGTTGACTTATGATGCTCGACCGACCCTCGAGCGGTCTGTATATCGATCGATCGAGGCTGTGAAGCACATGAGCGACCCTTACTGAAGATCGAGACTCGGCGATCTGCACCACAAGAAAGTATCAGGGGGTGGATATGGGTCCCGACCCAAATCCCCTCTGATGCTCAAGTTAGACTGGAACTTAAGGAAGAGATGGAGATTGGAGCTGCTGAGATCGACCCACGGAGATTCGTCTCAGATCTGACGTAACAAGCCTTTTGTGGAAGAATTGTAAAATGTAAAGTGAAACGTCTATGTATTAGATCTCGTACCTTGGGAGTTAGACCCTTCATGTATTTATAGACCTCCTGGGTCCTTTCAGTGACGTTGGGAGGATAACAGTCACCAATTATGATGCCATGGTCTCTTCCATTTAATAAGAGTAACCATAGCTCATGTTTCCGCTATTTATGATCCCACATTCGATTGGTGGGAGTGTAACGGGCAACTAGTATGTGGGCTTTGACTGAGTCGATATCAAGCTTCTCTTATGGGCTCTGTGGACCTTAGTCACCTGTCAGACGAGCCATCTTGAGTGCCGACCCGATGATTCAACAATGGCTCCCATCGCACGACCTTGGAGAGTCTGCCTGTTGGGGTCAAGCGATGTTACATCGCATTAATAGGGAATGAAAGTCGTGGAATTAATACTCAAGTTCTAGTCGCCAAAAACGCCCACTTTGCTGATTTGGATGATTCGTCGGTTCGAAATCCAAGATGCTTAGAGCCTCGAATCTTCGACACGTGTTTCATCATGCCACTGTCGTCTTGTCGATATAAGACGGTTCCAGTGCGGGAATTTGAAGATATTGTCTTCGTCATTTCTGATTTAGCTTTTCACCCTTTGAAAAATGGCTTCATCCTCCGTTCATATTTCTGAGAAGAGTTTGGTTACCATCATGCAGAAGAACAAAGAGGGGCTATGGAGCCTGGTCTGATAGCCAATCTGAGATCCAAAGTTGGATCCGATCAAATCCCCAAATTTCAGATAAATTACGTCTGGCTTGACTATCAAATCTGAGTGCCAGGGGGATGAGAGGGTTCATCATCTTGGCAATCGAAAAGTTGGGGTTTACGTTAAAGCCTTCCAACGAGGGCTTCGATTCCCCGTGCATCCTTTCATGCGCTACTTTCTGGGCACCCTGAAAATTTCTCGCTGTCGGCTGATGTTGAATTCCATAGGTGCATTGGTGGTCTTTATTGCTCTGTGCGTGATGAAGAGAATTGAACCGTCGCTAAGATTGTTCAATTACTTCTTCTCGAATCCTCCTCTCAAGACTCCGGGCTGGTACATGGTAATGGCCCGTCGAGGCAGGAAGCTATTTGATGATCTCCATTTCTCTAATTCCAAATGGAAAGAGGAGTTCATGTTTGTGATCTTTCAAGGAGAGGCGAGCTTTTGCCCCGGATGGGGTGTCCTTGACTTAGGCCCAGCCGAGGACAAGTCTTTGTCTGGAGTGGAGAAGGAAGCCACCGACGCATTGATGAGTCTGCAAGAGAATGTGAGGAAGACGAAGTGGCTGTGGTCTGACTTGGTGTTGCACCAGACGTATGGATGAAAGGTCGATTCGATCGTGCCCATCAACTATTTGATCTTCGTTCTCTGACTCAACATGTTTTTCTTCTATATGCATGGTTAGTCTGGAGTACCAGGTGGACCCTGAACTTGGGAAGGGAGCCGAGGCTTCTATCAGAGAAGCTGAGGAGAGCATGTTATCTCCTCGGGTGCCGTCTATGGGAGAAAGGATGGCTCGATCGTCGGAGGAACGACCCATTGTCGCTGAGGGGGATACTCAGCTGGCCCGTCTCCAGCAAAAGAAAAAGGAGAAACCCCACCGAACTTGAGATGGTTGTAGTTGAGGAAAGTAAGAGAATGCGGCGGCTTCGCCTTAGTGACTCAGAGCCATCTGGGTCGACTGAAGCCGTGGAGCAGATTCCTCAACAAGAGTGGGGAACTCTTCTAGAAGGAGACTCGAGGGAGACCCGGGTCCCTCCGGAGCTTCTTTTGCACAAGGATTCCTAGCCTTGGGGAGGCATGTTCCCTCTAGTGTATCTGTCTGAAGACGTTCTTGATGAATGCAGACCAATTTTGCTTGAGAATCGATCTCCTCATGCTCCATTTGATTGTGCCGCAGAGGAACTCGTCCAAATGGAGTTTTCGATGAGGAGAGACGATTATGCCCTTCTGGAGTGCGGGACCGCCTCTCGGATTGTCGAAAACGCAACCCTACCGTGGGATAGGGCCATTGTGGAGAGGGTCGGTTATGAGAGGCTTGTGTCAATGGCCGTCCATGCTAATATCCAGGTAAATACTGCAGCAGCCTCTATTCTAAGTGATGCAAGCATGGATGTTGACTTCATGCCTTGTTTACAGGCTCTCATGGCCGTTGTTGCGATGTGTCGACGCGCACTGGTGGTGGCTAACCACGAAGTCACACTGGGGGTCATTAAGAGGGCAGTGGAGAAGTCTCAGGCTGAACTGGATAGAATAGGGCTTCTGTGCAAACTGAGACTAAACCACATTAAGTAGCTCGAGCATGAGTTACGCAAGTCTCGTAAGAGAGAAGCCGATCAATCCACCTCGAGGGAGCAAGCAGAGAAAGCTCAGCTGGAGGAGAAGGCCAGCGCCGAGGCTATAGCAGAGAGGGCAGTCCAGGAATTCAAGGATTCATTTCTCGATTTCGACGAGCTGTACACACAAGGCTACGAACGATGTCGATCAGAAGTTAAGGACCGATTCCATGGCCTCTCTACTGAGATCGACCAGATCCCGGTGTTGTTCCCAGATATCGATGACGATGATCTGAGTCAGGGCACAGGGGAGGCCACTCCTACTGGTGAAGTTGTCATCTCGACGGGTAATGACGTAGGCGCTGGTGCTTCGGAAGATCGAGAGCATGTTGTTGTGCTTTAGGAAGACAAAGGGCTTAACGACTCGTTGTAGAATGTTGACACTCTACTTACCCCATTAGATTTTTCAAATGTATAGGGGGTGGTTGAGGTATAAACGAGAACAATTTTGTAATACAAACGCCAGAAAAATTGGCTTGTATCTCATTGTTTGTCGTCGCTCATACCGTGTGGTCGTAATGCCTGATGGCCCCTTTCAACGGGTTAGACCATTGCTCAAGACGACCAGGGTTAAGTATGTTGAACCATGTTAGAAATAGACCACTTCGTTCAGTGGCGAGGGAGTGATTCCCTCGACTTACGACTTACGACGCAAATGGGATCGTTCAGTGGCAAAGGGGTGGTGATATGTCCATATTTTCTACTATTTTCATATCATCATTTCATTGCATCTCATACCATTTTCACACACAAATCCCACATTTTACTACGATATTGCATTTCTGACGATATATTCGAGTTTCGTAGTGTTTTATGAGTTTTCAGGGATTTTGGAGCGATTTGGGACCCCACTTGGGTATGGACACATCCGACATGCTCGTGAGCTCATTGGCGAGGCTCTGGAGGAGTTTGCCACACTTTTGGAGCCATTGGAGGAGAAGAGAGAGAGCAGAGGAGAGGGAGGAGCCCCCAGCAGCTCCTCGCGACAGTTTCCCAGACTGCTCGGTCCGAGCAGTTCAGCTGCTCGACCGAGCAGTTCAGCTGCTCGACCGAGCAGTTCAGCTGCTCGACCGAGCAGCTTCAATTTGAGAAGAGGAGCTGATACGGGCTGCTCGGACCGAGCAGTTCATCTGCTCGGTCGAGCAGCCTCAAATTCCATAGCTGAAGTAGTCAAGCGACATGGCCCGAGTAGCTGACCGAGTCGACCCCTACTTGGACTGAGCAGAGCTGACTCGGTCCAGGTAGGCAGAGCGAAAATTTCGAAGATGTTCAATTCCCTGTAGTGCTTGGTCGAGCAGCTCCTCAGCTCGGTCCGAGCGATCGAACGAGCAGCAAATTGCTCAACCGAGTTGCCTACTCAGTAGGCAATTCCAGGGCTATTTTGGAAAGTTTTCTGAAGCCGCGATGGGCGCGATTTTTGCACTGAAAGCTTTGGGAGCTGAGCGACTAGAGGAGAAGAGTTCATTCTGGGTTTTGTAAGAGTTTTTTGAGCAGATTTTAGGCGATTTTGGAGAGAAATAATTTTAGATCGATTTGTATTAAGGAATTTTGGATCGAAAACTTGGAGATTATAAATTTCGTTCTTGATTTCTCTTGCGCTTGGAATCTTGGAATTTTTCTGGATCTATAAACTGCAATTTCTATCGATTTCTCGCTGTAAGTCTTTTATCCCTATTTATTTGATTGTTATGATGTTTTCGTCTCTGAGAATGATGTTTTTGTCCGTCACTATTGCGATGTGTGAGTAGATTCTTTCTAGGGCTGATGGGTTAGCCCTAGGATCCTAGGGGGAAAATGTTGATCTGGATCCCTACATTGAATTGAGAATTTATGGGAGTATTTCGGTAGATCCTACCGAATCCATAGATAACCCGTACTGAGATCATGCCCATGGTCTGTGGAATTGATGTGCTTAAGGGGTATCTAGGGATTCGAACAGGGAAATCGGTGGATCCAACCATGGCTCGTGACCATGCCCGGCTCGTGTCTTGAGGGGATCCATCAACGAACTATACCACTACGTTGACGGCTAACTCCATTGCGTCAACGAGAGCCACCGAAATACCCCGTAATTCTAACCCACGAGAGTGGTACGAATTGGGGGATTAATTCCCTAGCCCTAATGCAATGCAAGGATCCTATCCCAACGTCGACCCCCAAAGATCCTAGTGGTGATCCCTACCGCCCTAGTCCCTTTTATTAATAAAACAACAACAACACCCCAACCAAATTTTTTACCCTGATAGCTATCTCACTTCGAGACTTAGAAATAAACTGAGAATCCATTGACATTATCATCGTCCCTGTGGGATTCGATATCATTTATACTATAACTCGACACCGTCCGCTTACAGATTGAGCCCGAAATTGAAGCCTAGGGTCCATACCACGCCTGGCGATCGTGAGACCACCAGGTGGAACCTAGGTGTAGGTTTCGTGTGCGTCAAGTTTTTGACGCCGTTGCCGGGGACGGCAATAGTGTTCTATCTCAGTTTGTTTTTATTTTATGAATTTTGCTAGCATTCTAATCATTTCTCACCTTTCCACCATTTTCATTCTCTTTCTATTTTCTCTGCCTTACTACTAACATCTTCCTCCAGCTAGCGATTATTTCCTTACCAATCAGGCATAATGAGATGGTAATGCAAGTGCAGTGGACCTGTGAGTCTGATAGCGACTCAGAGGAGTTCAAATTCTCTCCTTATTATTTGCACGGCTTCCAAGACTCGTGCATGGACGAGTCTATGATTGAATGCATGACTAGAGAACTGATTGATGCAGTTCGATTTATCGGCTCAGGAACATATGTTGCAGGTAACGCAAATCAGCAATTAGTTATGGATCATATAATGAACCAGGTTTCTGATGTAGGTACCATTGAAGAAGATATTCACATAAGCTTCGAAGAGAACGTAATGCTCCTTTAGACCATTGAGACTCCACCTGTTGATGCATACTGGGGAGAGACTCATCAATTGGAGTCATTGGACGATTCTCAGATGCTTGAGATAATAGAGAGCGTGGTAGCTGACGTATGGGCCCATGGCCCAGTTGAATTCCCTACAGACGACCCAGCTACACAAGAGCTCTCGTTTTTCATCGCAAACGCTTTCCATAATGCGGACGCCCTTGATGGTGTCGACGTGGCTGATGGAATCTATGTGCAGCATGAGGGAGATACATTACGCTTCTATAACGACAGCCTTCTGCAGATTTCAGCATATAAAGGACATGCCTATGAGGAGCACACAAACTCATCACCATCGCAAAACCACATCAACCAGGGAAGTACTCCAGATCTTATGTTTGATAGCGAACACATGCCTGAAAACCTTGCCTCTGTTGACAGGTGCGCTACAGGAACGGAACCTGCAGACGTCTGCCTTGACACACCATCATCTCCCTGCTCCTCCTATGATTCTGCAAACGAGGAGTTTTCACCTTCTGAACCCAAGATCGAGGATGCATCTTTCTCACAGGCAAGAGATGACGGGGGTATTGTGCCCCCTCAGGCAGAACTAAAACCCCTCCCCGCCAATTTGAAATATGCTTTTCTGGGGAAAAACTCCACTTACCATGTTATTGTGAATGCAGCCCTCATCGAACCCCAACTAGAGAGTCTCCTGAAAATCCTTAGGTCTCACAGAAAAGTGATAGGGTACAACATCTCTAACCTGAAGGATATCAGCGAGACCATATGTACGCATAGGATTCACCTAGAGGATAAGGACGCCACCTCCATTAAGCCTCAAAGGCGATTGAACCCCAACATGAAGGAGGTGGTGAAAAAGGAGGTCCTGAAGCTTTTAGAGGCTGACATCATTATCCCATTTCTGATAGTAAATGGGTTAGTCCCGTGCAGGTTGTCCCTAAAAAGGGGGGCATGACAGTCGTAAAAAATGAAAAAGATGAATTAATCTCCAATAGGACTGTCACCGGGTGGCACATGTGTATCGATTATAGGAAATTGAATAAAGCCACCAGGAAGGACCATTACCCTCTGCCCTTCATAGACCAAATGCTCGAGCGCTTAGCTAAGCACAAATACTTCTGCTACTTAGACGGATAGTCTGGATTTTTCCAAATCCTGTTGCATCGGGAAGACCAAGAGAAAACGACGTTCACATGTCCTTGCGGCACATTCGCTTATCGAAGGATGACGTTTGGGTTATGTAATGCACCGGCCACATTTCAAAGGTGCATGACGTCTATTTTCTCAGATTTCATCGAGAATATCATGGAGGTCTTCATGGACGATTTTTCCGTTTATGG
The DNA here is from genome assembly GCA_030789695.1 of Scilla litardierei. Taxonomy (NCBI): domain Eukaryota; kingdom Viridiplantae; phylum Streptophyta; class Magnoliopsida; order Asparagales; family Asparagaceae; genus Scilla; species Scilla litardierei. Next base: position 4,809 of record JAULAV010001820.1, on the reverse strand, counting down.
CACCGAGTTTGATGATTGCTTAGCTAATTTGTCCAAGGTCTTAGAACGGTGCCAATACAATAATCTTACTTTGAATTGGGAAAAATGTCATTTCATGGTGACTGAAGGAGTTGTTCTTGGGCTGTCATCACTTCTAAAGGATTGAGGTCGATAAGGCCAAAGTAGAGGTTATTAAAAGTTTGCCACCACCCACTAACCTCAAGGGCATCCGTGGTTTTCTAGGGCACGCCGGTTTTTACCGAAGCTTTATAAAGGATTTTTCTAATATTGCTCGCCCGCTCACGGAGCTCCTGGTCAAGGACGCTCCTTTTGTGTTTACTGACGCCTGTTTGCTAGATTTTAACAGGTTAAAGGAAGCTCTCATCTCGGCTCCAATTATACAGCCGCCAAACTAGAATCTGCCATTTGAGCTTATGTGTGATGCTAGTGACCAAGCAATGGGAGTTGTTCTTGGTCAAAGGAAGGGGAAAGCTTCATGCTATATACTACACTAGCAAACCTTGGATGACGCTCAAAAGAACTACACCACTACGGAGAAAGAGCTGCGAGCCGTAGTCTATTCTATCGAGAAGTTCAGATCCTACCTTTTGGGGTCCAAGGTGATTGTCCACACGGACCACGCGGCATTGAAATATCTACTAAGCAAGAAGGATGCTAAACCTCGTCTAATACGGTGGATCCTCCTGCTCCAAGAATTTGACATCGAGATCAAACACAAGAAGGGATTAGAAAACATGGTAGCAGACCACTTGTCGCGGTAAATTCAGAGGCACGGAGATAACAGCTTGCCGATTGACGATTCGATCACCGGTGAACAATTATTTGCGGCGAATTCCTCTGAAGCCCCCTGGTACGTCGATATAGTAAATTATTTGGTGAGTGGGATAGTTCCACACGGGTTGGTAACCTATTCAAGGAGGAAGTTCCTACATGATGCCAAGAGTTACTTCTGGGACGACCCATATCTGTTCAAGACGTGCACCGACGGGATCATCAGACAATGTATCCTAAAAGAAGAAGCAACCTCCATCATATCGCATTTCCACGATTGGTCGAGCCCCGGGAGTACACACACCCGGGACAAACGACTTTGTAGTTTTACCGCAAGAGCACGGTGTAGCGACGAGCGGGTATCGAACTCAAGGAGGACTAATGACAGTGTCTCCTTCCAATCATCTAGCTATCAAGAGGATCGAGAATCGTTTGGGGTAAACAGTCACAATCGTGCAAATATCAAGAGAAAATATAAAATTAATAAAACGTCTAGGGATAGGGAATCCCCGCTACGGACCGTCTCTCATCATTGTGATTCATAGGTTTCATCATTGCTAAACTTGAATGTGGGTGAACTAGTCGCAACTAAATGTTGAACCAAGAACACGCTCTCGCGCTATTGCCTGTCTATAGCAAACCTAGGATAGGGCCCAATCTCTTGCAAACCCTAGCCTAAGCCGCTAGCGTGAAGAACGACATCATCGTTCAATCGTATCTCGAGCCCACTCTCGTGCAAACTCGAGCTACGACCTAGGTTGTGATAGTTCCTATCCGTCCAATCTCTTGCAAATGGATATTGGTATAGATTCACAATTGAAAATCCTAGCTTTGGCCCAATCTCTTGCAAACCAAGTCTAGAGAAATCCAATCGTCAATCTAAATCGAATATCTAGGGCTTCCTATCAATTGGGACCCAATCTCTTGCAAATCCCAATCGATATGAATTCCTAGCTATCCGTAATTAATCAATCCCAACCTAATCCTAATCAATTCTAGCAACAATTTCACAAATTCATCACAATTTAGAAATAGGGCCCATAGGGTTCATCCCTACGCCCTAAGACGATGTCACTACTCAATATTCATCATGCAATTCTCAGAAAAATCAATAATAATATCAAGAGAATTCATTGCAATAGAGAAATAACTAATAAAAATTGAGTTTTTGATGGGAAATAGACAAACCAATGAAGATCCAATGATGTCCAATGAGAATCTAATAAGAGTAGCCTTTAAATCTCCAAAAAGAAAGTCTAAATCTAATAATCTAAAAAATTTCTGAAAAAGGCTGCAAAAAGCTCTTCTAACTAGGGTAAAAACTAGGTTTAAATACCCCCTAAAATCGCCCAGAAAATCGTGACCAAACTGCCCCTGCGCAGCCCAGAAATCGCAACTTTCGCAGCAGGTGGAGCAGCTCTCTCGGCCGAGTGACATTATCACTCAGCCGAGTGACAGACCATGTAAGAAAACAATAAGTCAGGGGGGGTCTCAGGGTCTGCCTTCGGAGGTGACTCGGCCGAGTATACTTATCCGTTCGGCCAAGTGGCTTTATCGTTCGGCCGAGTGACTTTCGACAGGATCTTCGAAAAATACTGTAACTTCGGCCTTTCTCTGGACAATTTTCAGGTACCACTCGGCGAGTGAGATTTCTCACTCGGCCGAGTAGGGTTTCTTCGTTCGGCCGAGTATACGCTGAAATTGACTCTGAGTGCGTATCCGTTTCGGTCGGTCGAGTGGGGCTTCTTGTTCGGCCGAGTGAGTGCTCCACTCGGCCGAGTGGCATGCTGTAAATGCCCAATCTTCTTCGTTTCTCCTCCTCGTCGCTCCTACGAAGTTCCTTCTTCTTCCACTCATCTTCCATCGCTGAATGGCCCTCAAAAGAGCCGTGGGTGATACTCCTTAGCGCTTGCAACCCCATTGATCTCAAAATCACTCCAAATCGCTCCATATTTCCTGAAATACGACAAAAACAAGAAATAGTGAAAAGCATCGCAATATTGTCAAATAATCGTGAAAAACGCGATATAGGCGATCAAAACGGCATGCAAACATGCAGAAAAAAGGTGTAACATATGGAGTGATCAAAATCCTCCAAGCTTATCTCTTACTCGTCCTCAAGGAAGATAAGTAAAAGGCAAGCCCGATGGAAAAAAATAATAAAAAGAAAAGACGGAAGAGATAGAAATTAAGGAAGAAAGCAAAGAGAGAGGTGCTAGATCATTTTCTCAGGATGTGGGCTTTGCTTACTCATGTAGCACACGGCGAATGTAAAACTCACGCCAAAGATTTTTATCTCGATACCATAGTATATGGATGCATTCAAAACAGAAAACCTGAGAATAGCAAAATAATATGAAATACGGAATCATTCTAGAATTAACATCGTCTGAAGCATCTAAAGCGATATACATAATCGTAGATCCCACACTTTTCAATTGAATGCTTTCTACCTGGAGTATAAGAGATATCACACAATATGGAGCAGTAAGAATAGATAAGTGTGGTTTTCATGAAATGTATGCTAAGTGTCAATTCCTGGATTTTGTAAAACTTTTAGTGATCTCACCAAGTATAGAAAATTACCTAGCTTAGGTTGTCATGCACTGTCAGGTAGTCACTCTCTCACACATCATTGGTTCCTCTCCCCCAAGCTTATCTATAAGCGTGGTGGCATAAGATAAATCAATAAATATATTCCCCATTTTTGAAGCTCCATGATAGAACAAAAACAAAAGAGGGAAGAAAGAGAGAAAGAGTATGAGATGGGATCATGTATAAACTTCTTTTCTCTTTTCTTTTCTTTTTCTCATTTTTTTTCTTTTTTCTTTTTTTTTGATTTATATATACAACTTTGATCCCAAATCAAAAGATAGAAAGATATACATATGTTCTTTTTCTTTTTTATTTTGGGGGTAGTGGAGCATGAACTTTATAAAGCGGGGGAATTGCCAATATAGGATCCGCTAAAGGGAGATTCACCAATGAATATAAATAGAGAATTAATGCTCAAGATATGTGGAGAAAGAAATAAATGTAACACTCGGTTCACTCTATAAGACGTGCACAACAACTTTCAGCAGAGTAATGTAATCTACTCAGTTTAATCTCAGAAAGTAAACTAGTCCAGTTATATCAACCTAACATTCATTCATTCAACCTGAAAGTGAGGTGTACATTTTTCATGCAATAAGAAGTGATATAAGAAAGGAAAGCAGTACTCCAGATATAAGCAATCAATGCGTGAAGCTTGGTGTGTTTTCTACGAAGAGCATACATATGAATTACAGACTTCAGCTAATAACAGAATTTCATCCATATTCATATATGAAAAGGTGGGTTACTATCTCAAATGCATAGCATGACAAAGCATATGATATCTGAAATAAAAAACTACGGCGTGACAAAATAGCATGCAAACAGAGATAAGCTAATCACCACGTCATCATCATCACAGAAAATTCATCTCTAGCCAAAGATGAAAGAAATAAGGATAAAAGAAAATAGAAACTACTATGAAATGCAGCACACTCAAAAAGGTAAGAAAATGTGATGCATGATAAAAAACGAAAAAGTGGGTGAAAATGAGTGCAAAAGCGGAAAATGTGAGAAAAGCAAAAAACAAAAGGGTGACAAAAAGCAAAAGCGTGGGAACTCACTCCCCCAAGCTAAAGCGCACAGTGTCCTCAATGTGCGAAGTGTGATACACCGAGAGACGTGAAATGGGCGGGGTGGGTGAGGGTGCATGCATGATGAAAATGAAAGAAAAGGAAATGATATGGTAATGCAGGTGATGCATGCAGAGGTCAAAATGGTGCAGAATATAAGTGTCCCCAAAAATAAGCTCCCTCACTCCCAAAGAGATATAAACAGATATGACCAAAAAGGTACCAAAACAGTATGTGGAGGAGGGGCGCAAAAATAATCAGGCTCAAAAATGACCAGCAAAACAACAGAAATAAAGAAGGCATCCAGTGTGTGCCTAGGCTGGTGTTGGTGCACCAGCACCGTCCTGTGGCGGAGGTGGTGGTGGAGGTG
>JAULAV010001819.1:0-25000 GCA_030789695.1 Scilla litardierei | reverse complement strand
TATTTCATCCCGCATTGCATCATGTCATGTTTTTATTTTATTTCTTTCGGCACAGTTTTTATTTTATTCCCCCTCCCACCACACCCCTCTAGCATCATCTCCCGCTCACGAGTGTTTTCTTAGCAGTGAGGACACTGCTAGGTTTAGCTTGGGGGATGAGCGCTACCGCTTTATTTTTGATTTTTTTCTTTTACATTTTCCTTCCTTATTTCATCCTTTATATCTCTTTTTCACCTTTTTTCACGTCGTTTTCTTTTTTCTCATTTTGCATCATATTTTCCATTTTCCCCATGCATGCATCCCTTTTTATTTATTTTCCCTTTTTCTCAGCTTCTTTTTCTTTATTTGCTAAGGATGGTCCGCATGATGATATCTCTCGTAGCCTTATTATTCTTTTGCGATGCTCATTTTCGATGACATGCTATTAGGATAAATTTCAGTTTTACCATCTATATGCGTGCACTGATCCATCTGATTTAATGCTTGAAATGAATTGAAAATCGATTGCATGAATTAGTATCTAGTATGATCTATGTTGGGAAATGCACTTAGGTTCACGCATCACTAGAACACTTGGAGTATCTGTTTTTATCTTATTCACTTCTGATTGCATGCCTGCTGTTATGGTACTATTTACTGCATGCCTTTTCAGTATTCATTTAGAGAAATGAAAATATCCATGCTATCTATGAATTTAGTTAGGGTTTTATTTTATCGAACCGTTGTGCACCCTCTTATAAGTGAACCGAGAGTCCTACTATTTTTCCTCCTCCACATATCTATTTATATCTATACATATCAGTTGGTTACACCCCCATAGCTATCTTTACCGCATCTCACTTCCCAAACCCAAAAAGAAAAAGTATAGCTTCTAAATGAAAAAAAAAGAAAAAAAGAATGTGTATATATTCATATGTGAAAAAGAAAAGAAAAAGAAAGAAAATGAATAAATACTGTTTTATATCATTTCATTAGAAGCTATCATTTATTCTGGGAAGAAAAAGAAGAATTTCATATCATTTTCCTTGATGCGACGCCTCAAGCTAAGCTTGGAGGTAAACCAACTGATCACATGAGTGAGCATGACATTAAAGTGGAGACGGTGCATAACGGGGAGATTTAATAACACCTAAACTTTACGAATTGCTTTAGTTTTTGGAGATTTTTCATAAATCGAAATGAATATCTGAATGTCATGATTTTTTTATTCTCTATTGCATGTTGTGTGATTTTTTTTATGCTCATTGTGTATCTGTGATTGAAAAGGGCATTGCCAACTTCTTTATACTAGACTCTAGGGATTGCATGAGATTGATATGATTTGATGGCGTTATTGTAGTAGATCCCTATCCTTTGCCTGCATTGCATGGTCATATGATTTGTAAAACTAGAAATTTCCAATAGCATGTATGTTTATCATTCAGATCATCGTGATATACTGTTTAGGCTTGAGATCTGATCGATCATCCTTAGCACTCTTCTCTCACTTCTCTTTTTTACTTTTCCTCTCTTTCTATTTTCATTTTTCTTATTTCTTTTTGTTTTCCCCCCGGCGTACCGATTATTCGTCTTCCTCGAGGACGAGTAAGAGGTAAGCTTGGGGAATTTTGATGTGTCCATATTTTCTACTATTTTCATATCATCATTTCATTGCATCTCATACCATTTTCGCATCCAAATCCCACATTTTACTACGATATTGCATTTCTGACGATATATTTGAGTTTCATAGTGTTTTATGAGTTTTCAGGGATTTTGGAGTGATTTGGGACCCCACTTGGGTATGGATACATCCGACATACTCGTGAGCTCATTGGCGAGGCTCTGGAGGAGTTCGCCACACTTCTGGAGCCATTGGAGGAGAAGAGAGAGAGTAGAGGAGAGGGAGGAGCCCCCAGCGGCTACTAGCGACAGTTTCCCAGACTGCTCGGTCCAAGCAGTTCAGCTGCTCGACCGAGCAGCTTCAATTTGAGAAGAGGAGATGATACGAGCTGGCTCGGACCGAGCAGTTCATCTGTTCGGTCGAGCAGCCTCAAATTCCACAGCTGAAGCAGTCAAGCGACACGGCCCGAGTAGCTGACCGATTCGACCCCTACTCGAACCGAGCAGAGCTGACTCTGTCCGGGTAGGCAAAGCGACAATTTCGAAGATGTTCAATTCCCTGTAGTGCTCGGTCGAGCTGCTCCTCTGCTCGGTCCGAGCGACCGAACGAGCAGCAAATTGCTCGACCGAGTCGCCTTCTCGGTCGGCAATTCCAGGGCTATTTTTGGAAAGTTTTCTGAAGCCGCGATGCGCACGATTTTTGCACTGAAAGCTCTGGGAGCTGAGCGACTGGAGGAGAAGAGTTCATTCTGGGTTTTGTAAGAGTTTTTTTAACAGAGCTTAGGCGATTTTGGAGAGAAATAATTTTAGATCGATTTGTATTAAGGAATTTTGGATCGAAAACTTGAAGATTATTAATTTCGTTCTTGATTTCTCTTGCGCTTGGAATCTTGGAATTTTTCTGGATCTATAACTGCAATTTCTATCGATTTCTCTATGTAAGTCTTTTATCCCTATTTCTTTGATTATTATGATGTTTTCATCTCTGAGAATGATGTTTTTGTCCGTCACTATTGCGATGTGTGAGTAGATTCTTTCTAGGGCTAATGGGTTAGCCCTAGGATCCTAGGGGAAAATGTAGATCTGGATCCCTACATTGAATTGGGGATTTAGGGGAGTATTTCGATAGATCCTACCGAATCCATAGATAACCCGTACTGAGATCATGCCCACGGTCTGTGGAATTGATTTGCTTAAGGGGTATCTAGGGATTCGAATAGGGAAATCGGTGAATCCAACCAAGGCTCGTGACCATGCTCGGCTCGCGTCTTGAGGTGATCCATCGACAAACTATACCGCTACGTTGACGGCTACCGCCATTGCATCAACGAGAGCCACCGAAATACCCCGCAATTCTAACCTACGAGAGTGGTACGAATTGGGGGATTAATTCCCTATCCCTAATGCAATGCAAGGATCTTATCCCAACGTCGACCCCCAACGATCCTAGTGGTGATCCCTGACGCCCTAGTCCCTTTTATTAATAAAACAACAACTACACCCCAACCAAATCTTTTACCCCGATAGTTATCTCACTTCGAGAATTAGAAATAAACTGAGAATCCATTGACACTATCACCGTCCCTGTGGGATTTGATATCATTTATAATATAACTTGACAACGTCCGCTTGCAGATTGAGCCCGGAATTGAAGCCTAGGGGCCATACCATGCCTGGCGATCGTGACACCGCCAGGTGGAACCTATGTGTAGGTTTCGGGTGCGTCAGGTGGCCCCTCGACTTAAGGCTGACGATACGAGAGAGTCGTTCAGTGGCGAAGGGTGGCCCTTCGACTTACGGCTGACGACACGAGAGAGTCGTTCAGTGGCAAAGGAGTGGCCCCTCGACTTACAGCTGACGACACGAGAGAGTCGTTCAGTGGCAAAGGGATGGCCCCTCAACTTACGGATGACGACACGGGTGAGTTATTTAGTGGTGAAGGGGTGGACCCTCGACTTACGGTTGACGACACGAGAGAGTCGTTCAGTGGCAAAGTGGTGGCCTCTCGACTTACGACTGACAACACGGGTGAGTCGTTCAGTGGCGAAAGGGTGGCCCCTCGACTTACGGCTGACGATAGGAGAGAGTCGTTCAGTGGCAAAGGGGTGGCCCCTCGACTTACAGCTGACGACATGGATGAGTCGTTCAGTGGCGAATTGGTGGCCCCTTGACTTACGGCTAACGACACGAGAGAGTCATTCAGTGGTAAAGGGATGGCCCCTCGACTTACGGCAAACGACACGTGAGAGTTGTTCAGTGGTAAAGGGGTGGCCCCTCGACTTACGGCTGACAACACGAGAGGTTCGTTCAGTGGTGAAGGGGCGGCCCCTTCGATTTACGGCTAACGACACAAGAGGGTCGTTCAGTGGTGAAGGGGTGGCCATTCGACCTACGGCTGATGACTCGGTAGGGTCGTTCAGTAACAAATGGGTGGCCCCTTTGACTTACGTCTGACAAATCGATGAGGTCGTTCAGGGTGAAGGGGTGGCCATTCGACTTACGGTGGACGACTCGGTAAGGTCTTTCAGTGGCGAAGGGGCGGCCCTTCGACTGACGACTGACGACACGGTTGAGTCGTTCAGTGGCAAAGGAGTGGCCCCTCGACTTACGGCTAACGACACGGGTGAGTCGTTCTGTGGCGAAGGGGTGGCCCCTCGACTTACGGCTGACGACACGATAGGGTGTACATGAGTTTCATCAATATGAATTCTACCCATCTAGATTTCCCCAAGGATTGGATTCTTCAGCTGGGAGTTTAATGGGATTGTTTTCATAAATGCTGTATCGAAGAAAGTTGTTTCGAAAAGGAAGCAGAATTTACTTGATGAAAAACATGCTTTATTAAAGAAAGTAAAAAAGCGTACATGTATTTCCAAACTTCGTCGGGGGTTGCTGTCGTCCCACGCTTTTTATTCGACCATGAGCTCAAAAGCTCGCTAGTCGACCACCGTAGTGACAGGCGACCCTGTCATCTTGCCCTTCTGTTTCAAGGGCCCCTCCTTGCTGGGCTGATCGCTGGCCGGATTTTTGGGTTGCCCGCGCTTGACTAGTGCATCAATCTCCTTCTTGGGCATCCAGCAGTCTTTGGTATCATGGCCATAGTCGTTGTGGTACTTGCAAAACTTGAGGTCGTCCCTTTCCCGTATTTGCCTTTCTTGGTAGATTCTTGGACCCGTTCTTCTCATAGGGCATAAGCGAGGACCTCCGTCTTGGGCGTATTTGGCCTTGCATAAGTTGGGCGCTCCTTGCTCTGAGGGCTTCTCTCTCTTGGTCTCTTGTCCCGCGATTCCTGACGAGTGGTTTCCTGGTTTGGCTTTTCCCATCTGGTGTCTCCACGGAAGGTAGGTGTGCCTTTCCCAATAGTTTCAGTCGGTTCCTTCGCTTTTTTGGAGTTGGTGAATCGATCTGTTATATTGAACATCTCCGTGAGGCTGTTAGGTGGGAACAGGTGGAGCGCCCTTTGCAAATGTTTGTCCCGCACTACTTGAGTGAAAGCAGCGATGACAGTCACATCCGGCATGTCCTCCACTTCGAGCCTTTCATCGTTGAATCGCTGGATGAATGCTCGGATTGGTTCCTTTTCCTTCTGATTGAATGTGAAGAGGTGGGAGGACTTTCTCTTGGGACGACGAACTGCGATGAATTGCTTACAAAATAGATCGGCCAATTCCTCAAATGACTCGATACAACCGTCGGGTAATCCGTCGTACCAGCCTTCTGCCCTCTTGAACATGGTAGTGGGGAAATCTTGGCAGAGGTACGACTCACCGGCCCTATGAAGCAGTATCACCTATGAAGCAGATGTGCGACCACGGGTCACCTCCGCCATCATATGCCGGTAACGCAGGGAGTTTGAACTTCGAAAGAGAAGGAGCGGAGGTGATGTTCTCCTTCAATGGAGTCTGTCTAAGTGCAGACTAGATGAGTAGGGATCACCCATCTCTGCCTTGCGTGTATGTAGCTCCTGAGGATCGGTTTGGGATTTTCTCTCTCCTCCCGTATCCACCGGCAAGATTGAGGGGGTTGTAACCTGTGGGGATCCTGTATATTATCCGATCCAGGTAGTGGCAGGTCACTTCCTTATAGTTGAAGGGACAGGGTCCTCCCTGAAAACCAAAGGAACGATCGTCATTCCCCCTTCGTCGTATTGGTGAGATGTTGGGGTTGTATTATATGGGGTGATCTCTTGTCGATCCATTCTCGGATCTCTTGGATCCCTGAGCATAGATGCGCCTCTTGTTGGTGTCAAAGTTGGATTTGAAGGTGGTAGTTGCTCATTGGTGGGTGGCGGATCTTCCATGCTTTGACGTATCAGAGTCGCCAAAACACCGAGACTCTTGTCGACCCGCTCGACAAATTGGTCGAAATGCTCTTGGGACACCTTGGGCACTATAGTGGCCTTCTTAGGTTGCATGGATGAAGATGTAGAATCTAAGGCATCCTCCACCTGGACGATATTCGCTTTTTATTTCTCCTTCGGACATTGGTTCGGTCCGATGTTGCTGGATCTAGCCGATATAGATTTTTGATTGCTTTGGGATGTCGAGCTGGTTAACATTTTCCCACAGACGGCGCCAAACTGTTAAGGCCAAAAATGACCGAAACAATTGTGTTGCTGACGTGGACCCTTCCTGATGAATCAGAGCCTCGTCAGCCAGTTGAGTGGGACCCTAGGTTAGAAGAACCAGGTTAACTGATGGATGATGATTGACTTGAGATGCTCGATCGACCCTCGAGCGGTCCGTGTATCTATCGATCGAGGCTGGGATGCTCAGGAGCGACCCTCACTGAAGATCAAGACTCGACGATCTGCACCACAAGGAAACGTCAGGGGGGTCGGATATGGGTCCCGACCCAAATCCCCTCTGATTCTTAAGTTAGAATGGAACTTAAGGAAGAGATGGAGCTTAAAGCAGCTGAGATCGACCCACGGAGGTTCGTCTCAGATCTAAAGTGGCAAGCTCTTTTGTGGAAGAAATGTAAGATGTAAAGTGTAAAGTCTATGTGTTAGATCTCGTACCTTGGGAGTTGGACCCATCATGTATTTATAGACCTCCTGGGTCTTTTCAATGACGTTAGGAGGATAACGGTCATCAATTATGGTGACATGACCTCCCCCTTTAATAAAAGTAACCGTAGCTCATGTTCCCACTATTTATGAGCCCGACTTCAATCCCACGTTCGATTGGTGGGAGTGTAATAGGCGACTAGTACGTGGGCTTTGACTGAGTCGATATCAGGCTTCTCTTGTGGGCTCTGTAGGCCTTAGTCACCCATCAGACGAGCCATCTCAAGTGCCGGCCCGATGATTCAACATCATAGGAACCACCATTATCATTATTCGTAGTGATCATGGAGTGAATTTGAGAATGAACTTTTCTCAAAGTTTTGTGATGACAACGGTATAACTCACAATTTTTCATTCCATCGCCACCACCACAAAATGGTGTTATTAAGAGAAAGAATATGATTGTTATTGAGTGTGCATGCACAATGATCCATGATAGTCAGTTTAAACTTCAATTTTGGGCGAAGGCGGTGCACTGGGCATGTTATGTGCTCAATAGGATCTTAGTGAGGCCCCATACAAACAAAACTTGTTTTGAACTATTTTCTGATAAAAAGCCTCAAGTTAAGTATTTTCGAGTTTTTGGTTCAAAATGTTTTATAAAGAACACATTTGGTAATCTTGATAAGGTTGAACCAAGATCTGATGAAGAATTTTTGTTGGATATTCTACACGTAGCAAAGCCTACCGGATATTCAACAAACGATTGGGGAATCACTTCATGTTTCTTTTCATGAAGATTTTGATGTTCCTCATGTCGATGATGACTTAGAAGTTTTACGTGATTCCATTAGTAATGTTAAAATTGATGATGTTATTGAGACTAACATTACTAATGAAAATGTTGAGATTGTTCCTTGTGATCCAGGTATTCCCAAAACTTATACAACCGTTCGTGACCACCAACATGACCAAATAATTGGAGATATTGGAGTGGGTGTCTGAACAAGGTCAAGGATTGATGAGTTCTCTCATGATGCCTTTGTCTCTACCATTGAGCCAAAGAACATCCAAGAAGCGTGTGAAGATATCTCTTGGAACGAAACAATGGAAGAGGAGCTCATGGAATTCGAAATGAATGAAGTTTTGGAGCTCGCCCCTCTTACAAGTGGTCATCAAGTCATTGGGACCAAATGGATATTCAAGAATAAGACAGACGAAAACGAGGTCATCACAAGGAACAAAGCAAGGTTAGTAGCTCAAGGCTACCGGTAAGAGGAAGGTATTGATTTCGAAAAATCCTTTGCCTCCGTAGCTAGATTAGAATCTATTAGGTAGCTTTTATCTTTTGCATCTCATACGAATTTTAAACTTTATCAAATGGATGTAAAAAGTACGTTTTAAATGGTTTTGTTAGTGAAGAAGTTTATGTTTCATAATCTCCCAGTTTTATACATGAAAAAATTCAAAACCATGTTTTTAAACTTAAGAAAGCGTTATATTGGTTGAGACAAGCTCCTAGAGCTTGGTATGTTGACTCAAAACCTTTCTTTTGGATTTAGGTTTTTAAATGGGTGAAGTTGATTCTACTCTTTTCACTAAATATTACAAAAATGACATCCTCCTAATCCAAGTTTATGTAGGTGATATTATTTTTGGATCTACTAACTATGACCTTTGCCAAAAAAATTCTAAATCTATGAAGGAAGAATTCGAGATGAGCCACATGGGTGAGCTCAACTATTTTATAGGTCTTCAAGTTCGACAAATGAATGATGTGATTTTCATACACCAAACCAAGTACACCGGGAAGATTATCAAGCGATTCGAGATGGAAGCATCTTCAAGCAAAAGGACTCCTATGAGTACGACTACACATCTCCACAAAGACGAAAACGAGAAAGATGTAAACATTCGTCTATATCGAGGTATGATAGGTAGTCTACTTTATTTAATGCAAGTAGGCCCGATATCATGTTTTCAGGTTGTCTCTGTGCTAGATATCTAGCTAGAACTAAGGAATCACACTTGATTGCGGTTAAAGGAATTTTTCTTTACCTCAATCAAACACTATATTATGTGTTACTTTACCCTAAATCTAGCACATATGAGCTAGTTTAATATAGAAATAGCGATTTTACTGGATGCAAATCCGATAGGAAGAGTACTGGTGGCACTTGCCATTTTTTTAGGAAATCCACTGTTCTCTTGGTTTTCCAAGAAGCAAAACTCTGTATTATTGTCCTCGACCGAATCAGAATATATTGCGGGGGATCTTGCATGTGTACAAGTCCTTTAGATGAGACATACTCTCAAAGACTATGTTGTTAATTGTGATAGTTGCCCTATCATGGTTGACAACCAAAGTGCAATTTGTCTCTCCAAAAATCCGGTACATCACTCCCGTACCAAATACATAGATGTGAGACACCATTTTATTAATCATCATTTAGCTAAGAATGACATCATCTTAGAGTACATTGAAACCCAAAAACAAATCGCCGACATCTTCATAAAACCTCTTAACGAAGATTCATTTGTGAGGTTGCATGGAGAATTAGGGATTATGGGTGAATCTGAAATTTAGGACTACATTTTCACATGTTATATCATGTTTTGAGTTTAAATGATCATTTTCATATCTCATATTCAATGTGTCTATTTTTCACATTAGTTTTCTATGAGATTTATTGGATATTTTGATGAATTTTATGATTCTCTTGATATCATTGATATGTGTATCATTGTATATGTTTACGATGGTTATTTAATGTTATTAAAGTAATTAGAGTATATGTTTAGGTTGAGAAACTAAAATCCTTGATTTTATCTCTATTCTGGATTTCAGAACCAAGACAGTCGACTGCCCAATCTCTCTATTCTCGCCTTCATAACTTATATTCATGACAGGTGATTGATGATCATTTCACAGGCGCCTAGCCATCCTTCAGGCAATTGTATTTTTGTCATCAGGCGCCTGCCCAATTGTCACTCATTTTTCTGAGAGCAAGCTCACTTAAAAATTCTTCTCTGCAGCAGACCCATGTAGGTCATTTCACAGTCGCATGTCCATCGACAGGGGACTGAGAATTGTTCTACAGGCTCTGTCACTATTTGAGCCATTTTTTATTTAGGGCTTGACTAGCGAGTGCACGTAGTGCATCAGTTGCATGTTCGTAGAGTTTGGTAATTCGTAGTCTTTGATCTGAGCCGTTCTTTTTGATCCAACGGCCCAGATATCTTCAACTCTTTCCTATAACCGTCGATAGTGGCCCGACTCTCTCTCATCCGATGAAAAAGCCCCAACTCCTCTTCTCCTTCCTCTCGACTGAATCATCTACTCCTCCATCGATTCAAGCTTCCTCTGGCCTCCTCCTCCGATCAGTCAACTCCGTCGAGTCAGTCTCCTCATCATCCGTCGACTTGGTATAAGTTTCTACTTCAATCTCTTCAAATTCGTGCCCTCTTTTCAATTGTTGTCGATTTCGTCAATTCAGTTTCTGATTTCTTTGTTATGGCACCCAAATCTAGATCATGTAAGGGCAAGTCCCTTAAGATCCCCAAAGATCCTAGGGTTAGGGTCCCCAAGGCAGCCCCTACCCAAGGCCGTCGCAATCCTTGCACCAAGCAAGCTACCCCAGCTTCTGAGTTCATGGCTCTATCTAGGTCTGAGTCTGAGCAATCTTGGCCGAGTGAGGAGCGTCCTCATCCCCTCAAGCGTAGACATAGGCAAGCTCCTACTGATGTGCTTTCTCCCTCTCAACCCCTAGCAATTGTTCAAGCTGAACCCCATATTGAGGCTGAAATTGTAAGGGACCGGGCGGGGCTACACACACTAAGGGGGTGAATAGTGTAATGGCAAGCAAAGTGCTTAATTAAAAGTTACTGAAATTAAAGCACAATAAGCAGCGAAAAATAAACAGAGTGCTAAACAACAACAGTCGCAAACACAAGGATTTTACCCTGGTTCCCCAAAACTTGGGTACGTCCAGCCACACCAGTATTCACTATAATTCCCACAAAGAGAAGTGAATACAATCTCACACAGAGATACCTCACACAGAGGATTTAGGATTCCCACAAAGAGATATCCTTACTCTCACACAGAAAGACCTCACACAAAGGATTTGTTCTTTCACACAGAAAGAACCAAACTCTCACAAAGAGATTAACTAATTCCCACAAAGAGAATTAGGGTTTCGAACAAAAAAACAAAACGAAACAACACTTACCTATGCCTTGATATGATCTTACCAATGTGAAGAAGAAGGCATACAAGTGAATGACCAAGTGCTTGAGATTAGCTTTGATTGCACTTGTCGATCTTTCTCTCTTCTAGGAATGAATCCTAACACTTCTCACTTGAGTGTATGAAATGAAGAGAAGAAAGATGTTCTCCAAGAAAAGGAATGAGACTGAAATCCCTTGGAGAAATTCCCTAGAGCTTAGATGCTATAGCATAAGATTGAAGCTCTAATATGGGAATGGGAGATATTATGAGTGTCTATTGATTCCTAAAGATATTCAGTATTAACCAAGAGTTCTAAATGAACTAAGCCATCTCCTATATATATGAAGCCAAGAAGACCCCATAAAACCAGCCAAAAACCCAAAGGGAAGAAATCTGTAACTGCTAGATTTTGGCAGTTTATGGTCCAGACAGTCGACTGATGAACAAGTGACAGTCGACTGTTCAACGGCTAGAAAAAAAATCCCAACGGCTATAATCAGAGCCAGGACAGTCGACTGTAGAAGACTACACATGCGACTGTAAAACAGACAGTCGACCGTATATCCTTCATCAGGCGACTGCTGCAGTGATGGAAATGAAACAGAGAGATGCAACTTACTCCCAGTAAGCATACAGGCGACTGATGACCAAAGTAAAATCGACTGTAAAATAGACAGGCGACTGTATATCCTTCATCAGTCGACTGCAGCAGAGGATGGGAGTAAAACAGATAGAGATGCAATTTTTGCACTTACGCCTTTCAGACGACTGTTGACCATTTCACAGGCGACTGTAAATATACAGGCGACTGTAAAAACATCAGCAGTCGACTGTCTTGCAAATTGGGATGAAGCCCAGAAAATGCAAGATGCGCACAGTCGACTGTCGACCAATTCACAGGCGACAATAGAAACACAGGCGACTGTAAATTGAACATCAGTCGACTAATGTGAAAAGCTCAACAAGAGTCAATAAAAATGTTGACTTGAGTAGTGCACCACAGTCGACTGTAGAAGGCTCGACAGGCGACTGGAAATCACCCAGTCGGCTGTAAAACCTTCATCAGGTGACTATTGGAGAGCCAGAGACTCCAATTGAGTCTTTGCGCTAGATGAACCTATTGTGTTGGATTTTATGATAATCCTAAGTCTTACTAAGATGGTTAAATGCATATGCATGAGAGTATGACCATCTATCAAGGCATTACAATAATCCTAGACTCAAAAAAGAGA
The DNA here is from genome assembly GCA_030789695.1 of Scilla litardierei. NCBI lineage: Eukaryota > Viridiplantae > Streptophyta > Magnoliopsida > Asparagales > Asparagaceae > Scilla > Scilla litardierei. The sequence continues at coordinate 12,927 of JAULAV010001819.1, read as the reverse complement.
AATGCAAGTAATTGAAATTACATGGATTACAAAATGCATCTCCTAGAGTCTAAGTCTTCAAGCTCATGATACCTTGATGCTCCCCATCATCTCCAAGCATTGGCACCCCTTGATGACCTTCCCTTCATCAAGCTCCAAGCTTTGTCAATGCTTCTCTAGATGTCCATCCATCATCATGCTCCAAGCTTTGACTTCATTAGATGATCTTCATGACTTCATCCAAGCTTGAGCACGCCATCACTCTTGGAGGTCTATAAGATATCCCTTATAATATCCTCCAAGCATTATGCTTTGTCTCATCAACATATAATCATTAAGATAAACTGAGACTAAAACATTAGATTGATTAGCACACTAACATAATGTATTGATCATCATCAAAACAACGTTAATCTTGAACCCAAGAACTAATAATCTCCCCCTTTTTGATGATGACAATCCATTATGTCAAAATATATTAAACATAGAAATAAACAATGTGTGCTAATAAACTCTCCCAATCAATATGCAAATGTGCACAAAATAAAGACATATAAAGCACAAATCATATTGATGGTTGTTGTGCAAAAACATACCAATTGATAATAATGCATAAACAATCATAATGTATATTTTACATAACCTATTTCTCTCCCTCATTGGCATATCAAAAAGATGGGTAATAGCCAAATAGGAAAACCAAGGGCAAGAGAAATAACCATCACATATGCACAAACATAATGTGAATGACATACAATGTGACATATGAATGGAAAAATAATGCTAGCAAGCAAAAATTCCGCACTCCCCCAACATGCAAACATGAGAGTAATGGACACACTCACAAAAATGTGGATACAAAATGTAAACATACAAGCATAGTACCCAAGCAATGAATAACAAAGTGAGTGATCTAGCAAGGTGGAAACCAAACAAAAGTGGAGTTTTGTTTCCGTGTATAGTCATATGAAAATATAACATTACGAACATATGAATCTATATACGAATTCCTATCAAGCCTAGAAACATTCTTAGGAATATACAAAGAAAGTGATTCGGGATTCTTAAGAAGGGGTTTGGTTAAGGCATGAGTAGGAGGTGAGGGTGCATGCTAATGAGGTGAAACATAAACATTGGCGTGCCCCGTGTGTGAAACATGAGATCTATCATTAGAAGCATTCACACAAGTAATTCTACCATACATAGGAACATGTGAAGCATGCAAAGGTTTAGCATCAATTTTAGCATTCAAGCAAAGTAAGTTATTCATATGGGTAGATTTATCATGCATATGAACATATGAAGAAGCATTCACACCAATAGGTTTTTGAATAGACTTCTTATGCAATGAGGTGTACATATATGCATGATTTCTCTTTGGCATAGAAATAATAGTAGATTTTTGGCCAAAAGAGTTGGATGTGACTTTCTCATTAGAATGCTCCCCCATAAAATTTATTTGGGTGCTTCTAAGAGAAGAGTTTGGTTTGTTCACCTTCAATGAAGAGGATCCCAAAACCATGTCCTTACTCAATTTGAAATTTTCAATTTGAGTAGACAATAGCTCACATTTCTTCAAAAGTGAAGAAATGTTGTCATCCCTCTTGGATAGACATGAGCTAAGCTCACAACATTTCGACTTGAGAGCCAATGTCTCATCTCTCTTTTAATCAAACTCCGAGTGCATCTTCTCCATTTGGAGTTTGAGAGAAGCATTCTCATCTCTCAAGGCACTCAATTGAGAATGAAGAGTATCTTTCTCGGTATGCAAAAAATTAAGTTTAACATTATGCGATACATACAGACTCTCTTTCACAGATTTGTGAAAATCATAATCAAACTCAATACGAGCTTTAAGAGAGTCGTTTTTTTGCTCAACATGCACACATGAGAATCAAGAGCAATCTTTTCTTGATTCAATGCAATGGTTTGTGTATCATCACGATGTTTGGATGATAAAGAAGTGTGTGTGCAAGCATCTCTCTCAAGCTTGTTATTATTCGCTTTGAGAGAGTCCATAAACAACGCATTATCATTTTCAATAAAATTACCGCGTTGAACGAGAGATTTACGAGATACCTCATTACCAACGATGCTCTCATCATCACAAGTTTCCTCTCCACCATATTTTTCATCAAGATATTCTCATATCTCATTGGCCGTCTCGAACTCCTCCACTTTCTTAGCAATTTTCAGAGAGAGCGCATGGAGCAATGCATTCAACTCTTTGGCATCCGAAGTAATTAAGGACTCCTCATGCACATCAAGCCAATGGAACATATTCTTCCTCCATATTTAGAAGTATTTGCCTTTGAAGACGGGAGGAAGGGAGAGGGGTTGTTAAGACTTAGAAGTCATGCTTGCAAAAGCCACCAAACCAAGGCTCTGATACCAACTGTAAGGGACCCTACGGGGCTACACACACTAGGGGGGTGAATAGTGTAATGGCAATCAAAGTGATTAATTAAAAGTTACTGAAATTAAAGCAGAATAAGCAGCGGAAAATAAACAGAGTGCTCAACAACAACAATCGCAACACAAGGATTTTACCCTGGTTCCCCAAAACTTGGGTACGTCCAGCCATACCAATATTCACTATAATTCCCACAAGAAGTGAATACAATCTCACTCAGAGATACCTCACACAGAGGATTTAGAATTCCCACAAAGAGATATCCTTACTCTCACATAGAGGATTTGTTCTTTCACACAGAAAGAACCAAACTCTCACAAAGAGAGTACCTCCCACAAAGAGATTAACTAATTCCCACAAAGAGAATTAGGGTTTTGAACAAAAAACAAAACGAAACAACACTTACCTATGCCTTGATATGATCTTACCAATGTGAAGAAGAAGGCATGCAAGTGAATGACCAAGTGCTTGAGATTAGCTTTGATTACACTTGTCAATCTTTCTCTCTTCTAGGATGAATCCTAACACTTCTCACTTGAGTGTATGAAATGAAGAGAAGAAAGATGTTCTCCAAGAAAAGGAATGAGCCTGAAATCCCTTGGAGAAATTCCCTACTGAAATCCCTTGGAGAAATTCCCTAGAGCTTAGATGCTATAGCATAAGATTGAAGCTCTAATAAGGGATAGGAAGAGATTATGAGTGGCTATTGATTCCTAAAGATATTCAATATTAACCAAGAGTTCTAAATGAACTAAGCCATCTCCTATATATAGGAAGCCAAGAAGACCCCATAAAACAAGCCAAAAACCCAAAGGGAAGAAATCCACAACTGCTAGATTTTGGCAGTTTATGGTCCAGACAGTCGACTGTTCAACGGCTAGAAAAAAATCCCAACAGCTATAATCAGAGCCAGGACAGTCGACTATAGAAGACTACACAGGCGACTGTAAAACAGACAGTCGACCGTATATCCTTCATCAGGCGACTGTTGCAGGGATGGAAATGAAACAGAGAGATGCAACTTACTCCCAGTAAACATACAGGCGACTGATGACCAAAGTACAGTTGACTGTAAAATAGACAGGCGACTGTATATCCTTCATCAGTCGACTAAGGCGGAGGATGGAAGTAAAACAGATAGAGATGCAATTTTCGCACTTACGCCTTTCAGACGACTGTTGACCATTTCATAGACAACTGTAAATATACAGGCGACTGTAAAAATATCAGCAGTCGACTATCTTGCAAACTGGGATGAAGCCCAGAAAATGCAAGATGCGTACAGTCGACTGTCGACCAATTCACAGGCGACTGTAGAAACACAGGTGACTGTAAATTGAACATCAGTCGACTGATACGAAAAGCTCAAGAAAAGTCAATAAAATGTTGACTTGAGCAGTGCACCACAGCTGACTGTAGAAGGCTCGATAGGCGACTGGCAATCACCCAGTCGGTTGTAAAACCTTCATCAGGCGATTGTTGGAGAGCCAGAGACTCCAATTGAGTCTTTGGGCTAGATGAACCTATTGGGTTCGATTCTATGATAATCCTAAGGTTTACTAAGATGGTTAAATGCATATGCATGAGAGTATGACCATCTATAAAGGCATTACAATAATCCTAGACTCAAAAAAGAGAAATGCAAGTAATTGAAATTACATGGATTATAAATTGCATCTCTTAGAGTCTAAGTCTTCAAGCTCATGATACGTTGATGCTCCACACATCTCCAAGCTTTGGCACTCCTTGATGAGCTTCCCTTCATCAAGCTCCAAGCTTTGTCAATGCTTCTCAGATGTCCATCCATCATCATGCTCCAAGCTTTGGCTTCATTAGATGATCTTCATGACTTCATACAAGCTTGAGCACGCCATCACTCTTGGAGGTCTTTAAGATATCTCTTGTAATATCCTCCAAGCATCATGCTTTGTCTCATCAACATATAATCATTAAGATAAACTGAGACTAAAACATTAGATTGATTAGTACACGAACATAATGTATTGATCATCATCAAAACAATGTTAATCTTGAACCCAAGAACTAACAGAAATTTCACATGCCACTGAAACCCAATCAAACCCTGAAGCACAACGCCAAAATCAACCCAAGTCTCCTCCTCTTATGGCTCCTTCTTCATTTGTTCCTACTTGCCGTGACGATGTTTGTCTCGGAAGTATAATGCTTTGATTAATGTCAAGCTCCTCAAGGAGCGATTCATTTCATATCTGGCATTTCAGGCCGAGAACCTCTCCCAGCTCATGACTACGACCAAGTTGGTCGATCTCTTTAGATATTCCCAAGCTGAGTCTCCCAGGCCTTATCACATGCTTGTCAAGTTTTTTTATGCTAACCGCATTTGCAGTGAGTATAACGCGTCAGGGTTTCTAGATACTGTAGTACAGGGGACGTCGATCAAGCTTGACCCCAAGCTTCTAGGGTCCATTCTTAGCATCTCATCCTCAGGATCCCTACCTGCTGATATCTCCATATCCTCTGTTACTGAGCTTGATCATGCCATCCTTCAGGACATATTTCGTGTCATCCCTCCTTTCCTCACCTTTGGGGTGAAGTCATTGACATCCCCTAGATTTAGCAATATATGCAGTTGGATCAGAGATACCAGATTTAAATATTTATAACCGCAAGCGCATGGTGTTGTAGTGTGGCTTGGGGGTCGAACTTAGGGAGGCGTGTGTTGTGCTAGTTGTCAAGAAGGAACCGGATCACCCGATGGGTGAGCTAGCCCGATCAATCGGTTGGTTGTCACGAAATAGAAATACGAAGGATGTATTGGTATAAAAGGGAACCTAGGACTTTGGTTTCCACCCTATCATGTGCCCTCTCTATTACGATCGACGGATAGGAATGCGATTGGATTTTAGGGTTTAGTGGTGAGACTTTGCCTCTAAGAGTGATACCTAGCGTCCCATGGGCCCGATATTCAGGTCGATGCCCAGGATGATACGCTAGGTCTACCTGGGTTCGAACGGTGGGCATTTCCATGTCCATTAACACCGAACGACTCCATGAGCACTAAGCCCACAACAATTACTCCCAACATTTCATCCTGTCGTTCCCACGCGCTAGGATTCAATGTCTATGCTAGGGGTGTGAGATGTGGTTAGGGGATCAAACACCAGTTTTATTTCCCCTTGGCCCGACGGTCAGAGGCGGTCTTTCTCCCACCAATGACAATAAAACGCCCCGCGTAACCATCTAAATTCCTAAATCCTATCAAAACCCTAATCATATGGTCGTTCTAGGGAGAACCCACGAAGGGGCTTCCACCAAAATCCCAAATTTAGGAACTACTCACGATTCATAGCAAAAACATCATCACATCAAAATTTAGCCATTGGAATCAAAATCAAGCAATAGAAACACGGAGCTTACAATAGTATTAACACAATATCAAAGTTACAGAGCAACCAGAAAACTTACAAGACGGAATAAATTCGGAGCCGTCAAAAATCCCAAAAGGACAGAAAAAATAATTGGGTTCATTCAGGGAAAAACCTAGGGCTATTTATAGAAAACACGACCACCCGATCGGTTGAAGCATCAACCGATCGGGTGAGCCGACAGTCGACTTTGTCTTCAGCTCTTGAGATATATCAACTGGTCACTGACCCGATCGATTGATGTCAACAGGTCGTGGGTTGGAAGAGTTCGGCTACAGATGAACCGATCGGGTGAGATGTCACCCGATTGGTTGGAATTCAGCTCCAAAAGACAGAGAGCTCTGTCGATCTCACCCGATCACTAAACCGATCGGGGAATATTCTCTTCGATGTTACTCCTGTCTAGGTCAGATACGTATGCATGAACTGATCGGGTGGCTCTGTCCACCCGATCGGTTGAGGGCTGATATATGGAATTCTTCGACGTATGGCCCCCGGGATCACGCATGATACCTCCCGTTGCTCCGGGGACTCATGATATCTGCTTTATATGTCCTCAACGCTGGAAATCTCCTGCATTGGCACAAAAACACAAAGAAGTGAAAGAAAACTAAAAATCACGAGAGAATGGATACGAAACAACGGAAAATCACGAAGAAGACGTGTGTGAATATATAAAATATAAACGCACATCAAAATCCCACAAACTAAACCTTTCCTCATCCTCGAGGAAGACGAGTGAGAGTAGGAGCTCGGAGGGAAAAATCGAAAGTAAGAAACAGAAATAAAGAAAATAAAATCCTAGATCGCCCGTCAGAGCCAACGAAATCAATCACGCCACATTAAGCAGGCATGCGATAAACACATCACTAAACCCAGGAATTTGAGTCCATACAAGTGTCGTGGGCCCACGCGGTGAAGCACGAGTGAGTGTGGTCGTGAGCTAGCAGACGGTGTTACTATCTAAATTGTGCAATAAAGCTCCATATACACATACCCAAGGAATGACCCAAATATCGATTCAATTCGAATAAGCGGTGAATAATAACTCAAGCATGCATGAGAATAGAATAAGAATTGAAGCATATCATGTGTCGGGGACTCGACTGCTAGGAACTAGAAGATCACCACATTATAGCCTAGATAATTGCTAGAAAATTCCTATGCCAAGTGTGTTCGAAAACGAGGGAGGTTGAGAAGGTGTGGAGTAGAACACTCGGTGCAAATTCTTGCCTTCCATTTATTCACGGTGGATAGGAATGGTATTCACAACGGGAATTTTTTTTGGGTTTTGGGTATTTGTATTTTTTTTACTTTTGGCTATAGATTTTTTCTTTTCTTTTTTTTGGATTTTTCTCTTCTCTTTTTTTGGATTTTTGGATTTTGGGCTATATATTTGTGCACTCTCCCAAGTGGGAGAACGGTACACGACGAGGGGATTTGCACCAAGTAAAACAAAAAATAAATCGAATTCTAAACACTTGGGCAAAGGAAAAATTTTCTCGCGATCAGATCATAAGCTAAATGGGTTATCTTAGTCCTATTGGTAGAGTCCCGACACATGCGAATTGAAGCATACTATATATATGTGTGTGTGTGTGTGTGTGTGTCCGACTTTTGCGGTGGGGTGATGGAAAACGATCCTGGCGATCGTAAGGGCGCTCGGGATCATGGCGTTGGCACCAAGGACAAGGCTCTTCGGCAAGAAGGTAATGGATCTGATGTGGTAGGGGCTGGACTTCGCATCTCCCCACATGCTAATTCTACGAGTGATGACGGCTGGGAAATTGTGAATCGGAGGAAGACTAAGGGAGGGATCAGGTCAAGATTAGGGGCAGCAGGAAGTCCTTAAGGCCTGGCTCTTTCAGGGCGTTTGTAGGCCGACCGCCTGCTCACCAAGGCAGCAATCTTTCGCGGAGAGTTGACAAGTCCAACGCACACAAGGTGTTCGATGGAATTCCCAAAGGACCCAAAGTTGATCTCAAGATTGATTCTACGGGATTGAAGAAGTCGTGGGCAGATGTGTGCTCCAACATTAGACAATATGACTTGGATGTGGGTATGTCATATGTCCCTCCCCACACCAATGAAGATGGCACCGTCATGGCGATGGTTGCGAAATCGGCTTTGACCCGATGAGCTGAACAGTGGAAATTTACCCTAGTTGGGTATGTGATTGGTGATGTTCCTTTCTATGGACAGATCTGTGCTTGGGTTGAACGACTGTGGAATGTGAAGAAGGGGGTGAAAATCTATAGTAGGGAAATGGGTTCTTCTGCTTCAAATTCAAAGATGAAGGAGAATGTGAGAGGGTTTTACACGGAGGGCCATGGATGTTTGATGGTAGACTTGTAGTCCTCCAGCGATGGAGTTTCGCACTGAAGCTTGAGAGGGATATTCTATCAACGGTACCTGTCTGGGTTCAGCTACATGGAGTTCCCTTAGGTATGTGGACTCTTGAAATTTAAACTGTATTGCTTCTGTCATTGGGAGCCCCATTTGCCTGGATAAGCTTACGGCCAAGAAGGACCGGCTCTCATCTGCAAGGTGCCTGGTGGAAGTGCATGCTATGAAGACAATCCCTACTGAAGTCTTGGTTGGCACGGAGGATGGCCCTTCGTTAACTATAGGTGTGAAAGTGGAGGGGGAGCCTCGGAGATGTTCCAAATGTGTTTGCTTCGGACACTCCGATAAACAATGCCCTGCGGCTGGCGAGCCCCTTTCAATCCAACCTGAAGCTGGGGATAAGGAGGCTGCAACTATGGTTTCTTTGGAGGGTGTATCTGCAGATGGGGGCACCACGATTGGTGATATCCCTCAAAACTCTGTTCAGCAGCATGATGAGGCTGCCGCTGGAAACAATGAGCTTACGGGGGCTCAACCCCCTCCAACAAAAGCTGATGCGCTGGGAGGACGTACAGGAGATAATTCAAGCAGTCCAACAGATCCTGGGCTGGAGAGGTGTCTTTCGGCTGATGTCCCAATCGTGCCCTTGTCCTGTCAGGGGAGGACCTCAAGCTCTACGTAGAGCGCTGGTAGCAAGGATCACGGCACAGCGACTGGGAGGGCGCAGGAAACTTCGAAAGAGGGGTCAAGAAATTCGACGCAACTTGAATGTGTAGGGGGGATAAATTACATAATCCTGAAACTGGAATTGATCAACCCATCTTGAAGATCAGACATCTACCATCTTTATTACAGGACGACACAGAGCCTGATATTGATCATATTCCCAATGTGATTGCTGCTGACAACCCTGATTGGGATAAAGAGGTGGAGGAACAAACTCAGCAGTTGGAAGCAGTCAAACCAGTGAGGAGAAGGACGGAAACAATACCCTTGTCGAGTTCCAGGAAGAGCACACGCCTGCAGGAGTGTGGCCTAGGAAGAAAACCCACCGTTGATCAATGACTGTATTATTTTGGAATACCAGGGGTCTTAACAATTTGGTGCGTAGGAGAGACTTGCGGCACATCCTTAAGAAGCTCAAACCTTCAGCTATGATCCTTGTCGAGACCAAGCTGAAGTCTTCCAATAAAGCTGAGAAGCTTGTTCTTCCTAAAGGCTGGCTCACTTATAATAATTTTGAACTGGCGGCTGGTGGCCGAATTCTAATGGGGTTTGATCCATCTGTTTGGAGAGTTACACCCATGTCCAGCTCACCCCAGCATATTTCTGTATCCTGCAATAATGTTGGGGGGGTTCTCGTGTATCATTACAGGGGCCTATGCCTGTAACACTCTGGTGGAGAGAAGAGATTTGTGGAGATGTATGGGGATGGATTCGAGCTCATTGAGTAATGTTCCATGGCTGGTAGGGGGGACTTCAATAGTGTATTGTACACTAGAGATAAAATTGGGGGAAGGAAGCTGGAGGAAAGTGTGACCCGGGAATTCTATAACTGTGTATGTGGGTGCTCACTCCAGGAGCTGAAAAGTACGGGGAATAAATTAAGTTGGTGTAACCATCGAGTTGGTGACAATCGTATCACTGCACGTCTTGATAGGGTGTTTGGGAATGCGGAGTGGACTAATAAACTGCCAGAGTCCTACCTTGAATATCTGGAAGCCTTAACTAGTGACCACTCTCCTATGGCGGTCCATCTACACAACCAGGTACAATCCGAGCCTAAATCGTTCAAATTTTTTAACTACTGGACCTCTTGCCCAGGTTACCATGATATTATCGCTTCATGTTGGGCGGGAGCTAAAGAGGGGACTCCAATGTATCAGCTGGTGCAAAGGCTCAAGGACCTTAAAACTTCCCTGACAGGCTGGGCAGGGAACCACCGTGCTGACAAGGTGGTGGAAAAGTGCAGGATCAAACTAGAGGAGATCAGGCTCAACCCGTGCATTCATGCGGATATCTCTCTTCAGGAGAGCGAATCTCGCCTCATTAAAGATTGGCACATGCACTTAAGCTGGAGGAGGACATGTTTAGGCAAAAAAAGCAGACATGAGTGGATTACCCTTGGTGACAAGAATACAATGTTCTTCTTTAATGCTATGAAAGCTAGGGCAAGCCGCAACAATTTGAGACACTTAGTGAATGTTGATGGGGAACAAAACAGGCTTTACGATGAGCTGAAGGTGGATGCGCCATTGTTTTATAAGGAGCTTTATAACCAAAACCACTATTTGGATCGCTTTGCCAAGCTTGTCCCAAAGCGTATCTTGACTGCCAAATCTGCTACTTGGCTTTCTAGAAGGGTTTCAAATGATGAGATAAAAGCGGTAGTTTTCCAGATTGGCCCTGATAAGGCTCCAGATCCAGATGGATATAATGGATTCTTCTTCCAGCAAAATTGGGGGCTTATTGTAGATGATGTTACTACTGCTATTAAATCCTTCTTCCGGTCTGGCTCCCTCCTTAAACAAGTTAACCACACCTTCCTCACTCTGATTCTGAAAAATGCTAATGCGACAAGCTTGGGTGACTATAGACCTATCTCCTGCCGCAATGTCCTCTATAAGTTTATTAGCAAAATTATCTGTAACAGGCTTAAGGTGGTGGTACAGAACCTGATATCTCCTAATCAGGCCGCATTTCTGAAAGACCGGCTTCTATGCGATTGCACACTCATCGCCCACGAGCAGATAAAAGACTTCAGTAACCCAATGGAGGGAAGGGCGTGTTTGAAATTGGACTTAAGAAAGGCTTTCGACAGTGTGAACCGGGATTTTCTCTTATACTTCATGCAACAACTTGGGTTCCCATCCACTTTCATCTCCTGGATTAGAGAATGTATTACAACTCCCACTTTCTCAGTTATGGTCAACGGGGCTCCATGCGGATACTTCGGAAGCAATAGAGGGCTTCGCCAATGTGATCCTCTGTCTCCATAGCTTTTCGTTATTATTATGGAAACATTCTCTATACTTGTAGAAAAAGCCATCATTTCCCGCAATATTCAGCCAATGAGGAGGACGGGGGCAATATCACACCTGTTGTTCGCTGACGATCTCCTTGTTTTTTGTCGAGTTAATAAATCTAGCTTTGTTGGCATCAAGGCCTTACTTGCTGAGTTTGCCAACTATACTGGGCTTCAGGTAAACTGGGATAAGAGTGTGGGATTATTTAGTAAAGGAGCTAAACATAAAGATGATCTGGCAAATTATTTGGGAATCAAAATTGCTTCATCCATTACTACATATCTGGTATTGCCGCTTTCGTTGAAGTACCCGACGTCACAAAATTACAAGAAGTTAGTGGACAAGTGCAAAAATAGGATAAGTGGCTGGTCATCTTCTGTTATGTCTACAGCTGGGAGAATTGAGCTTGTTAGATCAGTCATCTACGGCATGGTGGCTTTCTGGATGCAAGTGTACCACATCCCTATGAGTGTCTTGAGATCTATTACGGCTGCCTGTAGGCGGTTCATTTTGGGGAGCTCAAAGTCTTGGGCATGGGAGGATATCTGCAAACCTAAATTGGAAGGAGGCGTGGGACTCAGGAGATTGGAGGAGCTTAATGTTGCTGCGGGGTTGAGGCTGACCTGGCGATATATGGAGTCGGGTAGCTTGTGGGCGCGGCACATGCAGAAGAAGTATGGGGGAACACAGGGTTTCTATGCGGCTAAAGCTAATGTATATCAATCGGGCACTTGGAAGCGGCTGTTGAAGTGCCGAAACATCTCCCAGCAATTGATTATGCGAACTGTTAGAGATGGAAACGCAACTCTCTTCTGGCAAGATTTCTGGATCGATGGAGGACCTCTCAAAGACCGGTATCAGGTGCCGCAAGGTGCTGAACTCCACAAAGTGTCAGATTACTGGGGGATTGGGGGGTGGAGTGATGATTCGGGCATTACCCCAGTCCGCCACCTGCTTCAGCATATCACGCTCAAACCTGGAGTAGATGGCTAGAAGTGGATTCCAAGTGCAGCATTTACCTTTAAAGAGGCATAGAAGAAGGTGCGTAAGAGAGGCCAAGCTTTCCCCATGCACAGATTAATCTGGTACCCCAATCACGTCCCCAAAATGACGCTTACTCTATTAAGAGATTTGAGGTGTAAGCTGCTGACTAGAGATAAAATCAGCCATTGGAGTCATCACACTAACTCCACTTGCGTTTTGTGCGATGACAATGAGCAAGAGAGTATTGCCACTTATTCTTTAAGTGCCAATATACTGGTTACATATTGAGTAGAGCCCTCCTGAAGTTAGAATTGCCGGCCCCTTTTCCTACTTCTCTTTTAGAGGTGGGGAAAACCATTCTACCAAATTTTGGTGTTAAGGGATGCTTGAGTTTGCTGGCTAGAACCAACCTGGCTTCTATAGTCTGGCACATCTGGAGAGAAAGGAATAGAAGGATTTTCGACAATGAGAAGAGATGCAAGACTATACTATTTGAAGATATATCTGCAGACATCAGAGTTGCCTTGTATAATCAAGACCCTTCTACGGTTGAAGAATCTGAGGTGTTTGGGAATTGGGACTTCATAGATAATGGCTAAGCCTTATTTTTTCATCTTCTTTCCTGTATATTTTGTTTGTCCTAGTTTGGCTGGGGGGGCTCTTAGTTGGGAGTGACGGCGCATGTGCCCTATCCTCTCTCTACTGAATTCACCCAACCAGGCGAAGACTATTGTACCTTGTACATTACTCAATAAAATCTGATGCTAACTTTCCA
>JAULAV010001818.1:0-25002 GCA_030789695.1 Scilla litardierei | reverse complement strand
AAACTTCTAACTCAAATTTGCACTATGAAATACTTGTAGAAAACCTCTACAAGATCAAATCATACACAAATGAAAATGTGACTCCCACAAACCGGGATCACACACAACTCTCACAACCGAGAGTAAAACTTACAATATTCAAATGTAATTGAAATATGAAATGCTTACCAACAAAACCCTATGCCTTGAGTAAAACTTACGATTTAGGGCAAAGAGTATTTTGGAGGAGAAGAAGGCACCAAACCCTAGCTCCAAGTAGATGACCAGCAATGGAAGCCTAGGGAGGAGTTGGTGACCTAGAATCAAGCTCTTGGCTTGGAAGGCTCACAATCAATGAATCCCTCTTTTGAAATAAGAGCGAGGGAGAGATTCAAGTGAGAAATGAAAGAGCTTTGAATGAGAATTAATTGCTTCTCTTTGATTCTCTAAACTTCAATAAATATCAGCCTTGAATGCTATGAAAGCAGCACTCCAAGTATATATAGGATAGAGGAAAGAGAGCAAAATTCGTGGCAATTAATGCTCCAACGGCTTTATTCTGAAGCAGATTAGTCGGTCAAAGAAGGATCACTGACCGACTAGTTTCTCAACTAGTCGGTCGGTCATTCAACATGAACCGACTAACAAGAGAACAACCAAAAGGTGAAGTTCAGGGAATGGAGAACTAGTCGGTCTAAGAAGACTTGCCAACCAACTAGTTTCACAACTAGTCGGTCGGTGAGTGTTCTTTGACTGACTAACAAATGAAATAGAATAGGCTGTATACAAAGACAGCTAGTCGGTTTAAGAACACTTCCAACCGACTAGTTTCTCAACTAGTCGGTCGGTCATTGTGCTTTGACCGACTAACTGTAAACAGTAAGTTAGGCTCAAAAATGGAAGCTCAACTAGTCGGTCTAAGAAGGATTCCTAACCGACTAGTTTCACAACTAGTCGGTCGATGAACCTTCTTGGACCGACTAACTATAAACAGTAACTGAGCTGAAATTGAACAAGGCATTCTAGTCGGTTCAAGAAGCATTGCCGACCGACTAGATTGCCATCTAATCGGTTGGTTCTTCTTCTTGAACCAACTAACATGCACAAGAAGCCGCGATAAGAAGTGTTAAGCTTCGGGAAAGATTCTATGGGCTTCTAATAAGATCCTAGCTCTAAGATATGAGTGTTATGAAGATTAAAATGTAAGACCTACTCAAGGCTTAACAATCTACGAAACGAAGCTAGAAGACTATAAATAAAACTTGACGAACAGTCTTCAATCGCTTCGATCCGAATTTCTTGACTTCAATAATGGTCCTTGAGCTTCAACGAAGCTTCAAGCAAACGATCACGTGCTTTGAGAAGTCTCGAGACGTCGCTTTTGATGTTCATAGAAATTTGGCGACGATCTCCATAACTGCGCTCACAAAGAGTTAGTTCACGATATTTATGTTTGTTCATCATCCAAAACCAAATCCGGGGAGTCAATACTCAACAGCCCCTAGTTGCCATTACCGGCCCCCATCTCAGATTCAGCCCCTACAGCCGCATCTCCGCTCCATTCATTTCCACGCCTCCCTTAGATCCACAGATCCAATCCCCCTCAACCCGCACAGATCTGGCCCTCTCCTTGCCCTAGACCCCGTCAGGCCGAGACCACCATCCCTCCCTATCTCCGGCCTCCTTGCCAAGAACAGCCGGCCCCCTTGTTCCCTTGCCCCGTACGGCCGCCGACATTCGTGTTGCTCGCTACCATGCCACTGTTCGCTCCCGCAGCCACCTTCGCCGCAAGCGCATGTCGTACCCTTGCACGCTATCGGAATCCAATCCCTGACGTCACTACTCGACGTCAGTGTAGCTTTCGCGTCGTGTTCAGGTATACCCCGATCCGTAGGAACCCGCACCCGCATGTTTAAACAAGATAAAAACCGGTAATTTCATTGCTTTGGCTAAATAACTAATTGAGATTAAAACTATGGGACGGTAGGTTTGGTGATTGTGGTTTGAGCACATAGGGAGATTCTGGACACCGTTGAACTGAGATTGCGGACGTTATTTCAGGCAAGTGAAACTTGCACAGTAAATTGTTAAGCCATGTTTAGGCTATTTTGAGTACTTGTGTAAAAGAGGCTAGGCGATGAAATGATAGTCGCCTAGACACCATACTTGATCTAGCTTGACAATGAAGCTAGATCCGACACCATACTTGATCTAGCTTGACAACGAAGCTAGATCCGACACCTTGCCATGTCATTTCATGCATATCACATGTCACGTTTATTTTTGATATAACTGTATGCTTTCAATAACTGCTATCATACTATCATGTTGCATATCGCATGTCATTTCATTCATTGGAATGTTTTGTCGTGAATGTGTAGCACACGCTACTATTGAAATGTAAGCTGCGACGAGTAGGATTTTGACTCCTACATCATGAATGAGGCTAGGTGCACCCCTATGCCAAATAAAGAACAATTCCTGGCTCGTGTTCCAGAAGCATGAAATGTAAGCAGCGACGAGTAGGATTCTGACTGCTACATCATGAATGAGGCTAGGTCAACCCTATGCCATAAACACTTCTTGGCTCGTGATCCAGTAGATGGGTGCCAGTCCATACACACGTGGAGGGGTAAGATTAAGCGATCACTCAACGTAGAAGTGTGCCCATACAGCAACTTCAGCTGAAAGGCGTAAACCCTGTGCACATCGTGAATGCATGTTTTTCGTGAAATCATGAAATCGTGAATATTGTTTAGTAGTTTTTCGCTACAACGTGTCATGCATTGCAAAATATCATGTTCATTTAAATTGTTGCATTCATGAAATAATATGCCATGTCATCATATTTAAACTGTTAGTTGCATTCATTTTATAACTGCTATACTTTATGTTTCCTTGCACAAAAGTCTACCTTTTCTCTTTTTGGAGATTTTTGCTGACATGTGCCCTTTGCTCTTAGGGTGTCACATGTTTGGCTTTGAGTCTGAGGTAGTTGCTGAGGACCACCAGGTTGCTGACGTCATGCTTGAGACTTTTGCTGACGTCCAGTTCGATGATGCCGAAGACCAATCTTAGTCTCAGTTGGAGGCTTCTTCTTAGTTGTTGTTGTTTCCTAGTTGTTGCTATTAGGATGTTCGGTGCGTAGCACCTTAATTATGTTTTAGTTTCGGCCATGCTTGGGGCCTTTCATTTTCAGACTCTTGTACCTTTATTTTATGATTATATTTATGGATGTTTGGAATAATGAAATGGATGTTTTGAATGTTAGTTATTTTATTGCATGCGTTCATATTTATTATTATTGTTGTTTCATTGCAATGCAAGAATCTGCGAATGGCTGAACACACAGACGCATATCAGACTGTAGCTTCACTGCTTCAAGTCTGAGTGGATCTCTTCGCATCTCTCCTTCCTTACTTGGGAAGCGGGGCGTGACACTCATCATGGATCACATCATATCTAATAAGGTGTAATTCCTTTTCTCTGACACACCATTGTGTTGTGGTGTGTAAGGAGTGTTGGATGTTGGCCATTAAGCCCAATATGGTTTTTGATGATGATCACCACATTATGTGTGGCTAATGTCTCTAATTATTTTAGTCTTAGATTACTTCTTGATTATATCTTGTTGGAGACAAAACATAAAGTTGGTGGGTTGATGGACTCAACGCATGGAGCATTAAAGCATAAAGAGCCATAAAGAAACAAGAAGCTTATTATATTTTCTATTTGATTCTTTATGTATTTTTGTCTTTATTTTGTAGAATACATGTATGGCTTGATTAGATGGTCACACACACACACACACACACACACACACACACACACACACTTATATCATTTACCATCCTAGAGAACCATATGGCTATCCTAGAACCCATCACAATATGTTCCATGGCCAAAACACTCTTCATTATATTTTTGGAATAGGACAAGATGTCTAGAGAAAGACTCCCAGATGTCAGGCGTGTCTGCTTTTTAGCTTGTCAGACATAGTCTAGGATTAGCCGTCTGAAGTTTAGTTACCAGACGTCTGACCAGTTTTTCAGACGTCTGAGTAATGACATCCAGCCATCTGATTTCAGTGAGGTTTATTTTCTAAGAGCTGTTTCTCTCCTCACTCATTTTATTCAATTGTCTGAAGTAGGATTGTTAGATGTTTGAATATTGACCCAGCCATCTGAGTGTTGAAATCCAAACATTTAGATTCTTAGAGTTGGTCGCTTTGTTTATTCTTGACCAACCTTATGTCAGACGTTTGATGTTGAGTTCCCAGACATCTAAACAATTGATTAGTCATCTGGAAACCCTTCTTCAGACATCTGATTGCCTGAGAAATCTGCCCGTATATAGCCATTTGACTGTGTTTCTATTATTCTATTTTCTTGGTTTCTCTACAGATTTGAGAGGCTATTTAAGCCCAATTGTGAGAGAGATTTAAGCACTCATAGATTCAGATGGAAATCATTTTTGTGAGCTAAATTCTCAAGAGAAAAGCTTGTTCTTCAACTCTATCACTTTCCCTCTTTTGAGCTTCCTTATATTGCATTGAACTCCAAAGCTCAAGGGAAAACTCCAAGTGCATAAAGCTTGATTTCAGCACTTGGACATCCACTCTTCATTACCTTGCACTACACTTGTAAGTTCATTTAATCAAGGCTATATGTAAGAGTGTATTTCTTATTCCGTTTCATTTGAGCTCCCGAGTTGTGGGAGTGTCTGTCTGGAAAGAGAGGTGTCATTGATTCATGGTATTGCATATTTAACCCCTCATTTATTAGTTTTTTGTGCTTATATGATGCATATTTATCCTATAATACAAGCATATTTAAATTATTAATAATTATTAGAGCAATCTATTGATCTATGTATACCAGTGTACTGTTTATTTTTGTCTTCTCATATTTTTCAGGTGAAGATCTAAATTTTTCGATTCCAACGGCTATTTTTCCATATTTTTCTGAAATTTGTGCTATTTTCCATGAATTTTTGAAGGCAAAATAACACTTAAAATACAGAAATACAGTATGTATATATGGCACGTGCACCGCACGCACCCCCGCTCAGAGCTTTTCCACGTGGTAGTATCAGGCCGCTTCCTGCTTCATCCGACAACAGACGAAAGTGGGTGACACGGCCTACTCTGAGGCGTTGATCGACAATCCGATGGCCCATAGTGAACCCCAGGGTAATCTTGGATCAAAGCGAAGCGGGTGAATTAGGCGATCTGCCAGGACTCGTGTAGACGCAAGGCGTGATCCAACCTTTGATGAACGGCCAGTGATTGATGCGGGTGTGGGTGCATGTTTAAAGCGAAATTGGAGGTGGATCCGAATCCGCAGACCGACCAAACCTGCAGATTATAAATACATCGTATTTGGCTAGGGTTTGGGGGTATTCCAAGAGTATTTTGAGGCATTATATGTGTATTTTTGCATAACTCTTGGTGGCTCTAGAGACAGGCAGAGGCACATCTGTGACGGAGATCTAGGGTCCAAGTGGAGAGATTTGGTAATAAATTCCCTATCTTTTACATTGTATTTGAGTTTTTTAACAAGTATTTTGGGATAAAGGTATTTGTCTATGAATATTGATTCTTTTCTCTCCATGCTTGGTTAAAACTTATATGGGTTGCTTGTGATGTAGTTAGGGCTATGTAACATCTGATTTTAATGTCTTTTCGCCATATTCTCATGTCATATCAAGTATTTATAGATTTCTACGTATTATTTATATTTGGGTATGATCATTGTTAATGTGAGCATGCTTGAATCAAATATGACCCTAGTAAGAATTATTCGTGATGCGATCCTAAGGAACGTATCGTGACCCTAGCAAGCACTTGTGCATTTTTCTTTATGAAATCGATAATTTACTTGGTTACTTTTGGCACGATTTTATCTGTTTTATCGCTATACTTTTCGACATTCTCATGCCCAAGCCGGGTGAAACATTGAGTTATGGAAAGACATTAATAATCATTGATTGCAAACACCCTAACAAAATCACGACCGACACATACCCTTCATATTGGTACCCTAGTATCGACTTCTCCGTAGTTTTTTAGGATCGTTTTTAGTATTTAAAAATCTTGACACCATTACTATATCTTCCAAAGGCGGTAGCTCTTATTGGATTAGTATTCTTTATAAATTAGAATTCGTGGTTTTACATGTCAGTTGTCCCATGAATTCGAACCTGGACTCACCATGACTTTATTACTTGTTCGATCTCCTATACTTGGGAGTAGTGCTCACATCTTTTGAAACGAGTTAGTCGTATCTTGGTAGGTAGTGTGCTATCTTAGAAACGACTATGTGGCTCCTGGAAAAGAGTGTGGTGTATCTCGAAAGAGATTTGTATTGACTTTGCCTTGGAAAAAGGCTTTTATAGTGGAAAATCCACAAGACTCTGGAAAGAGTGTGAGACTTGAGTAGGCATAACCGAAATAGGATACATTGTTTTGTTTGCGTTTGTATTGTCTATCTGTGGATTTTCTTGTCTTGCTATTTATAATTCAACATTGCAAGAATTTTCTTAATTACATTTAAATTGCCATTACACTATTCACCCCCATCTAGTATGTTGCCTAGTATTGTAGGTAGATCCTACAAAGGAGGCGTAACCTTAAAGAGAATCACATTCTCTTTTAGAAATGCAAGAAATTCTAGACTTAACTATTCTTTTCCTTGATTTTACCGAATGATTTTTATACTTTTCCCAGTCTAATTCTCTATTTCACACTTATACTCTTTGAACTTTTTAAAGGCCTCAGATTTGTGTTTCATCAAGAACACATATTCATATCTTGAAAGGTCATCAGTAAAAGTGATGAAGTAAGAATATCCTCCTTTGGCTTGAATAAAAATTAGTCTACATACATCAGTATGTATTGTAGGATCACTGTCTACTAAGTAACACTAGGGGGTAGGTGAATAGTGTATAAGAAATTTAAAAATTCTAATTAACAAATTAAGCAAGTGCAGAATATAAATTGCATCATAACAAACACAAAGAGAAATATGCCAATGCAAACATAAGCACAAGATGTATCTTGGTTCTGATACATACACCAAGCCTCCTACTCCAGTCCCACCCTCCTAAACCAGAGCGATGGGTTTTCACTAGTCTTCCTAATCTGGGACACACAAGAACACTCTTCATGAGTACAATCCCTAAACCGTGATATGGTAGAGTAAACCCTCCACAATGTTCTCACAACCCGAGAACTAGGTTTCATAACAAAAAGAAACAAAATACAATCTTACATATGACTTGATAGATCTTACCAATGTGTGTGAAGGCATGAAGAGTGGAAACAAGTGCTAGATGATTGGCTTAATGCACTTGAAGAACTCTCTCTCTTGATCCAAGATCAATGCATGAACACTTTTAACCAAAGTGAAAAAGAAAACGAGAGAGGAAAAATGCGCTTAGATTTTTGCTCTAAATGGGTTCTATTTCTATAAGCATTCATGCAAAAATCTTCCTCAAAACCGAGCATATATACACCCTCAAATCTGTACAAAAGCCAAGAAAACACCTCCTCAAAAATGTTACCCAATGGCTATAAACCGATAGATTTAGAGTCGACCAGACGTCTGGAGAAATGTTCCCAGGTGGCTGATCAACTGCTCATACACCTGAGAACACAAATCCAGATGGCTACCAGAATGAGATGGACAGATGAAAAAGAATAAAGTCCAATCTCCAAATGACAAACATGTGATGAACACTTACCAGATGACTGATCGACTGTGCAGTCGTCTGGTAAGTCTTCTTTAGACATCTACCAAATATGGATCTAAAAGGACAGAGAGCACAAGAAAGTTGGCTCACAATGTAAGGCGACTGGAGTTCATGACCCAGACGTCTGGACCACTGTGCAGACAACTGGCCATTAAACTTCAGGTGACTGACCCATGGCTATGTAAGCTGATCAAAAAGCTGACACTCCAGACGTCTGGTGAAGACATACCAAATGTCTGATCCTACCCCAAAAGCACAAAGAAAATTTCTTTGGTACAGACGTCTGGTGAACACCTATCAGGCATCTATCCTGCTCATGAAAAACACTATAAACAGGGTTTTGAGCATAGGATCAAATGAGACTGGTTCTACAAGAAATCTAAGGAACTCTATGATGGGAAATGATGCATATGAAGTGTGTGTGTGTGTGTGTGTGTGTGTGTGTGTGTGTGTGTGTGTGTGTGTGTGTGTGTGTGTGTGTGTGTGTGTGTGTGTGTGTGTGTGTGTGTGTGCATCTATTCAAGGCTACATATAATCTAATAAATAGAAGCAAGATTACATGAAGATAAAATATAAAATTACAATTGAAGTCCAAATAATCTTCATGAATCTTTTTGCTCCATAGCCTTGATCCATCATCCCACACCTATGGTTTTGTCTCCTCATCAAGATAATCAAAAGTTAATCTGAGACTAAAACAATGAGAGTCATTAGCAACTACATAATGAGGTGATCATCATCAACACAAAAATGGGCTAATTGGTCAATATCCAACAATCTCCCCCCTTTTGATGATGGCACCCATTATGTGAAAATAATAAAAATAATTAATAAGCACATGCTAATAGCTCCCTTACTTATATGAATACCAATAAAATTTGAAAAATACAAAAAATGTATGTACTGGGTAATATGGAAAATGATGCAAAATGACATAAACAATTGCAATCTACACATACAAGTATACATGCATACAATTTCACATAATCCAAATAACTCTACCCTTTGTCTTTGTCAACAAGGTGGACAAATAACTTTTCCCATTGAAAATTTTATTCTCCAAAGTTATGATAAATGACATGGAGAAAAGAAAGTGTTTAATATCAAATGCATAATATAAAGATGAGTAGCAATCACTCTACTATGCTCCCCCTTGATCATTGAATCGGTCAAACGTTGACTCAATGAACTAAATACTAATTGTAGAGTCATGTGACTTATCAATGCAAAATCCAAGAAATGAAGCTAATGCATTGATAAAATGACATTAATATTAAAAATAATCACACAGAGAGAATCAATGTCAAATGATGAGATTTGAGCAATATCCAATAATATTGATTGAAAATAACCGAAACTCATCAAAGGTGAAAAATATGCTTCAAATAGAGTTTTGAAAAATTCATAGCATATAAACTCCCCATATGTCATATACATGGTCAAAAATTGCATATATGACATAGTAAACTTCATAGATCCATTCCCACATTAAGACTAAGGAAATAATTTTCGAAATAATAGTAAACACACAAACAAAAATTGGATGAAAATAATATGCAATAAATTAGCATCCAACCAATCTATCAACTGTGTGTGATTATCTAGGTATTAGGCCACCAAACCAATATGAGTTTGATTTCCTAACATAATCACTAGAGCGTAGAACATTGTTAACTAGTGATTGAACATAGGCACCCCTCTCAAGTAACCCCACATAGGTAGGACTCTACAGTTTTGTGGCATTTCTAGACCTCTTGTCTGGTTTCCTCTTAGGACAATGATTCGCATAATGGCCTAAAGGTCCGCATTTATGACAAGTGATATTAGGATGAAACTTGGCCTTGGAGGGGAAGACATGCTTATGTGTAGAAGAAATTTCCTTGGCATGTCTATTTGAATGGATTGCTTCTTAGCATAAAAAGAATCATAGAGATTCGCATTCACAAAGCTGTGTTTTACACGCTTCTTGTTGGGGTTGGTGTTGTTATACATGTAAGTATGGTGATTCTTCTTAGGAGTTTGATATGTTCGTTGTTTAACTCCAGGAGAAGAAGTGGTGTGTTGTGACCCAACTTTTGAGTAATAACCTAAACCCCCATGATGATTTACCAGATGTTGTTGTTTGCGCAAATCATTGAGGCAATCCCCAGATGTCACAAACTTTCGAAGTTTTTGGGATTTCTCAGTGCATTTCAAAGTTAGGGTAGAAATGCGGGATTCTAAGTCAAGATTCTTAGGTTTCAATTGATCACACTCTATGCCAAGAACCTTGATTTGAGAAAGAAGTGTTACTTTCTCAACATCACCTAATGTGTGTGTAGCATTCATAGGTGGATCAACATTAATAGAGGGAGTGTTCCCTGAACTAGTTAGCAATTCATCATGCTCAGATTTAATAGAAGTTAAAGTTCTAGCTAGTGAAGGGTTTTTTGGGTCGTTGGGGCTATAGAATCGACGTCCGGCTTAAGTCGGGCGGATGACGAATGCAAACCAACACAGCGAGAAACAAATTAAAACCGGTTTTAAGTTAGGCCCTCAAGAAATAAAACTTAGCCAGAATCTCTATTATCCATGGGTTAGGTCCGACCAACCCCTAAAGATAGATCCATTAATCTATTGCAATTATAAATGCATGAATATTAAACTGCATACCTGTCAGTTCGCTATCGCGCGAAGCGTCGTTTTCTGCAACATGTCTTTAATCCCCGAAGCGATGCCCTGCATTGGGGCTGAGCTGCTTCTCCCGAGGTGAACTGTGTCCCAAGGCGGGCAATCCCCTTGTCACTGAGTCAACCATGTGCCCCAAAAAGTTGAGTAGATCCTCCATCAAGTACTTCGGATCTGATCCGAACTCCTTCGTAGCTTTGCAAGAGCCTGATCAGAAGCAAGAAAGAAATGGGAGAAAGAGGGAATATTAATTTAGCTTAGATCTGGGCTTGCTCACGTTTAATGGAACTACTCAGATCTGGAGCTTGGTGCAGGTTTCAAGGAAGGGGTTGGCCCATATTTATATAGGTGACTGACCCCTCCCCGTTTCTCCATTTTCAATGTGGGACTAAACATTTGAGGAGAAAATTGATTTTAAGTTTGACCTTCATGAAGGCCAAACTTCAACGAATTTTCCATCTCTCACCGTTGAGCTTCGCAAGTGAAATCATATATCAAATCGAAGAGCACTGAATAGTGAACGCATAGGAACAAACGGGGCTCAATTCTAAGTTTGTTTGACCACTCAAACAAAGCTCCAAAGTTAGCCAAAAGATCACATTCCGCTAAAAATCCAGCTACCAGAAAAAATGGCACGAACCCCAAGAATGTGGGGCCCCAAGTGGGCCTCACATGCTCAGCCTACAGGGCACATGCAAGGCACCCACTCTATTAGTTGCAGGTCGGGTGGGCCCACCCACAGCAGGCAGGCGGGCCCAATACTAGGCCCAAGCCCAGGCGACCAGCTCCTGGGATTGGGCACATGCTGCGGCAGCCTGGGCTTACCCAGGATGCCGTAGTATGGGCTTGCTGCCCAATTCAGTGCCATTTTTTACTTTCCTTTTTTCTTTAGTCCTCTTTCCAATCCCATTTGGTTTTGACCAAAACAAAAAAATTGGTGATAGGCTCATATTTTTCACTTTATTTCTGTATTTTTGCATGCCATTTTAACTGCTCATATCACTATTTTAGCGATTATACAACGATTTCACGATACATTTCACTATTTCTCTGTTTCGTCTAATTTCCGGAGATATGGAGCAATCTGGAGCAATCTGGAGCTAAGAGCACTTACACACATGCCAGAGCATCACCCACGATGATATTGGAGAGCTAACAACATTGGAGGATGTCAACAACATTGGAGCTAACAACATAATAGAAGAAGAATGTCGAAGGAATCGACGAGGAAGCGATGAGAAGAAGAAAAGAGTGCTGAAACAGGCTACTCGGCCGAGTGAAGCAGCTCACTCAACCGAATGAAGCAGCTCACTCGATCGAGTGAAGCTGATACGACGATTCAAGCCTGAAGATGAGCTGATATGTACTCGGCCAAGTGGGAATTTCCACTCGACCGAGTGAGTATTCCACTCGACCGAGTAAAGCAAAATTTTGTGAAGGAAATCTTCGACACTTCTCTGTTTTTTTGGAGGATCTGCATAAGATTCCACTCGACCGAGTAGAAATTCCACTCGACCGAAGGAGACGACTACTCGGCCGAGTGGTCTGAGGAGCACAGAATGCTGATTTTCCTATTCTGAAGCGGATTCCTCACTCGACTGAGTGAGATGTTCACTCGGCCGAGTAGCACCGCCTACCCAGTCTTGAAAAATCGGGTTTGCAGCAGTCTATGGGCAGAATTGTCAGGTTTTTTTGGGTTATTTTGGGCATGTATAAATACCCAGATTTATCTCCAGCCCAAGGAGAGACTCCATACTTTTATTTTCATAGTTTTAATTTTAATTTAGAGATTTCTTTTGATGAGAGATTGAAGACTTGGATCTTGGTTTTATTGTTAAAGCTTGTAATCGACATTGGTATCTCTAAACCTCTTGCATGTTTATATTTTTATGATATATCCCTTCTTAGATCTGTATTTTGTAATGAATTCTCTTGTCAAGCTTATTTCTCTTGTGATTTTCGTGATGATTTGTGAGTAATTCCCTTGCTCTAGGGCAAAGGGATGAACCATATAGATCAAAAGTAAGATTTGTGATATTTGTTGAATTTTAATGTTGCTAGAATTGCTAAAGGTTAGACAGTGATTGGAATACTACGGATAGCTAGGGATTTCTATCGGATTTTGAGAGATCGAGAGAGGATCTTGATCTAAAGGAAACCCTAGATATTCGATTTAGATCTATAATCGAGATTCGCTAGATTTGGTGCGTGAGAACGACCAAAGCTAGTATCTTTATTATATTTCTATACTTATATTCATTTGCACGACGGTGAAACGAATACGAACTATCACGATCTAGATCCGAACTTAAGTTGTGCGAGAGCGAGATTGAGTTGGGATTGGATGTAATTGTCGATCTTAATGCTAGTATTTTGAACGAGGCTTGCACGAGAGCAAGGCTCTAGTTTGGATTGCTATAGACTTGTATAGCGCGAGAGCGTGCATTGGTTCTTTATTTAGTTACGACAAATTCACCTTAAACCCAAGTCTAGTAATATTGAGATTCATAATTCGCATTGATTTCTTGATATCTATAGTGGGGATTCCCAAGCCCTAGACATCTTTATATATTGAATTTACACCGGTACTTGAACGATTTGTGACATCAACTCTTTCAAAGCTAATTTTCCACCAATAGCTTAGTAAATCATATAGATTGCCGTTATTAGTTCCTCCATGTGATCGATACCCACTTACCACTTAACTGTGTGCTTGCGGTAAAACTACATTGTTTTTAGAGTTATATTCCAAGACGACCAAGTTTTTGACGCCGTTGCCGGGGAGGCTATGGTTTCCTACATCTTTACTTAGCTATTTCTTTTTCATTTTCTTTATTTTATTTTTATTCCTCTATTGTGCTAACACTAATCTCTTTTTCTGTGCATGTACACACGATTGAGGGCGACCAAGGAGGATATATTATTTGATCCCGAGATCGAGCATACAGTGATTGGCTCCGGGATATACACCCAGAAAGCGACTGTAGTTTTAACGCAAGTGCACGGTAAAGTGGCGAGTGGGTATCGAACATGAGGAGGTGGTGTTGGCTCCAATCTATCCTAGGTTGGCTCGACTACGAATGTATTATTGGTGGAGATGGTTATGGTATGAAGTAATGGAAATGGTGATGGATGTCGGTGTCGATGATAAAGAAGTTGAATAAATATCGATTCGAATTTAATATAATAAAAGCGTCTAGGGCTAGGGAATCCCCACTACGGATTATCATCATCATTGTGAATAGTGAATCTCAATATTACTAGACTTGTGTTGAGGTGAACTAGTCGTAACTGAATATAGAACCAAACTCACGCTCTCGCGCTATTTTCGGTCTATAGCAACCTAGATTAGGGCCCACTCTCGTGCAAACCCTAACCTAAGCTACTAGCATGAAGATCCACATCATCGTCCAATCGCACCTCGAGCCCACTCTCGTGCAAACTCGAATTACGATCTAGACTGTGATAGCTCGTATTCGTCGAATCTCTTGCAAATGAATATGTGTATAGATTCATAATAAAAATACTAGCTTTGGTCCAATCTCTTGCAAACCAAGTCTAGTGCATCTCGATTATAAATCTAAATCGAATATCTAGGCCTTCCCATCGATTAGAATCCAATCTCTTGCAAACCCCATATCGATAGGAATTCCTAGCTATCCGTAATAAATCAATCACAACCTAACCTTCTATCAATTCCAGCAACATATAAATTCGTTCATCACAATTCTAAAATCGGATCCATAGGGTTCATC
The DNA here is from genome assembly GCA_030789695.1 of Scilla litardierei. NCBI lineage: Eukaryota > Viridiplantae > Streptophyta > Magnoliopsida > Asparagales > Asparagaceae > Scilla > Scilla litardierei. Next base: position 10,849 of record JAULAV010001818.1, on the reverse strand, counting down.
TCCTTCCCTAGAACAGCGAATCTACTCAAGCATAGCAATAACGATATAGGAATCAATAAAACCCATTGCTTACATACAAAATGATATCAAAACAAAGATTCAAATAATAACAACAAAATACTTAGCTTTGATGAGGAAATCCAATCCAAATTCAAGCTTCTAGATCCAAGAGGGGGCCTAGGGCATGGCCTAACCTCTAAAATAGCCTTTAAGAAAACATAATGGAACCCCCCCTCTAATGACGGCTACAAACCTCGTATATAGCCCCCAAAACCCTAGCAAATAACCCTAGAAAAGCTCTAAAATTCGTGCCTAAAGTCAGCTCTGGCCGCAACTTAAGTTCTGGGCACACGCTCACTCGGGCCGAGTGGAAATATGACTCGGTCGGGTAGAAATTCCAGCACTGCAGCATCAACTTGCAGAAATTCTCCAGATTTCATCCGACCTTCGATTGGAACGTTCTTAGTGGCGTTAGAATCGTCATGAAGTCTACTATCAATAAAAAATATGAGAAAAATACTTTTTCTGCTATAATGATAGAAGATTTCAAAAGAGTGAGAGGTTGCCTGAAAATCTAGGCGCTCGTGTCATTCCGTTGAGTGGAAATATGACTCGGCCGAGTAGGATCTTCTGATGTTCTCCCAAAATTCCAGAGAGTCTTCTTTGAAGTTGGGGTTTGGGCACTCTGGCACTCTACGTCACTCGACCGAGTGGGATTCATCACTCGGTCGAGTGGGTCTTCTGTTGTGCTCCCCAGAATTCTAGAGAGTTCGCTTTGATTTCCATCAGAAATTCTGACTCACTCAGGCGAGTGGAGTTCTCTACTCGGCCGAGTGGAATTCACCACTCGATCGAGTGCATTGTGGCACTCAGGTCAGGCAGATATTCTTCGTATCAGTCGTACTCTGCCGAGTACGCTGCTTCACTCGGGCGAGTGACTAGCGTGACTCGGCCGAGTGGCTTGTTTCTGGAATCCTTCCTTCTCCTCCTCGCCTCCTCTGCAATTCTATCGATATTCTTCTTCTCCCGCTCATTGTCCAGTGCCGTTAACTCCTCAATAAGGCCATGAGCGATGCTTTGGTATGCGTACAAGTCCCTTAAGCTCATTTTTGCTTCCTATCGCTCCATATTTCCTGAAATCCGACAAAAACAAGAAATAGTGAAAAGTAACGTAATATCGTCGAATAATCGTGAAAAGCACGATATGGGCGATCGAAATGGCATGCAAACATGCAGAAAAAAGGTGTAAAATATGGAGCGATCAAAATCCCTCAAGCTTACGTCTTCCTCGTCCTCGAGGAAGATAAGTAGAGAGACGAACTTGGGAGATAAAAAGAAAGGAAATGAAATGAAAGAAAAAGAATACGAAGTGGAAGGGGTCGCTAGATTATTCTCTCAGATCTCAAGCTATAAGCTACACATCACGATAACTCGAAAAATACGAATCACATGCTATAAAGATTTCATATCTTACTTAAACATGGTACTTGCAAGCTTTTAAGATCAACAAAAGGGACTCTCTAAATTCATACAATCAATTCATATCCACATCACACATTTCATAGAATTTAATATACAAATGTTGGCGATGCACTTTTCAATCAAGAGTTATAACAGAAGCATATAAGAATCACACCAAGCATGCAATAGAGAATGGAATAAGAGACATGTCATTCACATTTTCATATCAATTCATAAGAAATATCCATAGCTAAAGTAATTCGCTAAGTCTCAGTATTATCAAACTTCCCCATTTGTGCACCTCTACACTCTAATGTCGCACTCACTCATATGGTCAAGTGAATTCACCCCCCCCCTCAGCTTAGCTTGAGGCATCGCATCTAAAGGAATATGATAGTGGAAAATAGGATTTTTGCCTTTGTTTTCCCAAGTATTTTGTGGCTCCAATAATGAGATAGAGAAATATTTTTTCTTTTCTTTTTCTTTTTGAACTTTTTGTTTCTTATTTTTCTTTTTGGATTTTTGTAGGAGATATTTGATTTGTATTTTTGGTTTTGGCTCCTTTTTGGCTTTTTGGACTTTTTGGAGCTAACTTTTTCTTTTGTAGGGATTTTGTGGGAAATAGATGCGATATAAGTAGATTTAGGAAGTGAACTCAAGTGACATGTATAGAATAAAAATATATATGTGGAGAATGAAATGGTGTAACGCTCGGTTCACTCTAAGATGTGCACAAATGGTTCAATAAAATAATACATCAACTAAAATTATATGTAAGCATGGATATTCTCAATCATTTCAATAAATAGTGAAGTCAAGCAGTAAAGAGTGCAATCATATCGAGCATGCAACAGAAGGTGAATAAGACAATAAGGCAGATGCTTCCGTTATACAATTGATGTATGAACCTTGGTGCACTTCCAACAAAAGCATACTAAACACTAATCCATACATTCAGCTTCAATTAATATCATGCATTCATGTAGAGGAATCATCAAAAGAATATATAAGCAAGCATATGGATAGCAGGATTATGGAATACTCTAAGTAGCATGGCAAGGAATAATAAGCATCGTGATGGTTGCTAAAGAAATAAGAGATGTCATCATACGAAATTCATCTAGCGAAAGAAGAGAAAAGAATATAAAGAAATAAAAGTAGAAGAGAGGAAAGAAAAGAAAAACAAGCACACAATATGATGCATGAACACACATAAAAGGAAAATAAGATGGAAAAAAATCAAAAAGATGATGCAAAATTTTTGAAAAATTCTAAAAAAAACCTAAAATAAAGTAAAAATTGCAACTAATGCATCTAAATGGCATGGAAATGCACTTCCCCAAGCTTAAACTTCACATTGTTCTCAATGTGATCATAGTGCAAGAATATGAGGAACAACGATAATAATAGGGGGGTGAATGAAAAATGATGAAATGAATGACATGAAATCCTAATGCAACTAAATGCATATGCAATGATGCATAAGAGCGCCTTCCCCCAAGTTTATACCAAACAATCCTATTCAAATGACTCGATCAAAAATGTCACGGCATTGCTAAGCAAGGTCGAGACAAACGAATAAGAATGTGAATATTCACTTGAAAGAAATGCTCGATGGTGGTGAGCAAAAGGATGTGGTGTATCAAAATATGAAGAGGGCAATTATATATAATGGGTTTGGGGTGTAAAAGATTTTTGTTGCCGTCATATGAGGTGATATTTATTCAATCAAATCTATACGGTCCTCTCGCTGCCGGGAGGATTCGTGTTTATTTAAAGCATAAAATACTACACTACTGGATTGATATCACATATAGCAAAAGGTGGATCCATTATCTTTGTCGGTGCAAGCAACTGCTCCAACTGCTCTTTCTGTGGCTCCGCCAGGCACGTATGTCCACGGAATCCATCAGACTCCAGCAATGCGGCTTCGAGCATCTCTCCAAGGACTCTACCTGTACCCTACAAGAGATAAGCCGCATCAATCTGATGTAGATAATTCTTCCCCAAAATAAACGTATTCCAAAGAGGGTCATCAACATAAGTATTTAAAATTAAGATTGGTTGATAACACTTCCCTGGAAATAAATCTTTACTCTCGTGCACCACGTCGACCTACTCCTCGTTGTTTGCATCTGGTTCTTCAGGTAATTCTGGCATAAAAGTGTGGGTCTCATCCGACAACTCATCATCATTGTTAGACTCGTCCCAGTGCACCTCCTGATCATATTCAATATCATCCATGGGTGCTAACTCCTCGCTCTCCTCCTCGTATACGTCCCATCGTACCTCTTGATCATATGTATGTGTATCCTGCAAAAGGTGCAATAAGTCATCAAGATCTGAATTATAGTAAACATCATACACAGGAAGTGAATCAAATGTAAAGGTCGAGGGAGTAAAGAGATCTCCCTGAAGGGGAGCCATAAGCTCTGTGGGATTGTCCTCGACGTCAGTGGAAGGGTGGTCCTCTGAGGGATGCTTATCCTCTGTAGAAATTGGAGGTGGCTGTGGTAACTCAAAAGGAGGAGGGTAATGCTCGGGATCCTCATGAATGGTTGTGTCCTCATCCCAATGCACGGCCTCCTCGGTGACAAGCTCTGGATCCACATGTGAGGCCTCCTCAAAAGCCTGCTCTGGCTCATGTGGGTGGCAAGGGGGAGCGACGATGGCTCAGGCTGACTCCGCAGTACCAAGTGTCATGGTCTCGTCGGGGGTGGCAATATCAAAGCGCATAATACCTCCCCCAAGCTGAACGTGGACATCCTCCTCAGGATCCTCAGGTATAGAAGGCAATGTAAATGTCATATTCTCCTTTTCATCCTCCTTCTTTGTTTCTGTCCTGGAGCTCGAGGCACCCGATTGCATGGCGTGGCCTTCTCAGTAGTAGGTGCAGGTGGCTCTATGGGCTCATGTATCTCGACCATGGTCTAAAAATGGGTCTTGTGCCCCTCAACTAGAGCATAGAATCCATCATCAATTGTGCCTGTGGAAGAGATACAATGAGTAATAAAGTTTTGAAATTCAAGCTCAAAAGAATTACATGCCGTTATTGTCAATGGACCGGTTTCTCGAACTACGTCGACAACGTTTCTCAATATGTCCATATATGTGTCCTCCTTCGGCAGCTCAAATGTCTCTATTTGTGAAGTGTTAATGGTGTAAAGGTGGATACAATCACCTTCAAGTGAAACATGGACTCCATCTATGATAGTACCTGCACCAGAGACATTAGCCATAACAAAATCGATGAAAACTTGGTCGAATGTTAACTTACCATAACGGTTAGCAAACCGGTAGATCGAGCATCATCTATCATTTGCTCCAAGGTTGCTGCCAACTGCAGATCACTAAACTTTCCCACTTGCATCATCCTCATAAACTCTCGTGATGGTCCCTTTAGTCCTCTAGCGAAGATATTGAATAGCTGGGAACCATCCCACATATAGTCTGACTCTGCTTGGAACGTTCCTAACATTCGTTCAAACCTGGACAAGGCTTCCCTGAAGGACTCTCCATCAGCCTGACAGAATGTACCGAGATATATGTAGGATTGTATAGAACTCGGTCGCATATTCTTTGGAAGCACCATCGCTGCAACATCTGTACCTGATCAAGCAAAGTAAACAACCTGGAAAAGACGTCAGTGGTACAAAGAGAGATAAGTTAATAATAATAGCAGGTGGTGGGAAAAAATCTCTCTCTATGTTTTTTTTTTGTTTTTTTGTTTTTGTTCTGTTTTTGTTTTTTTAAACGTAATCTAATCAACCTAATTGTGACAAATTGGCTCCAACAGGAAACACCTCCCCGTCAACGACGCCAAAAACTTGATCGGCCCCAGGATATACATCCGAAAAATGACTATATTTTATCGAAAGTGCACGGTAAAGTGGCGAGCGGGTATCGAACACGAGGAGGTGGTGTTGGCTCCAATCTATCCTAGGTTGGCTCGACTACGAATGTATTATTGGTGGAGATGGTTAAGGTATGATGTAATGGAAATGGTGATGGATGTTTGTGTCGATGATAAAGAAGTTGGATAAATACCGATTCGAATTTAATATAATAAAAGTGTCTAGGGCTAAGGAATCCCCACTACGGATTATCATGCATCATTGTGAATAGTGAATCTCAATATTACCAGACTTGTGTTGAGGTGAACTAGTCGTAACTGAATATAGAACCAAACTAACGCTCTCGTGTTGAGGTGAACTAGTGGGCCTACTCTCGTGCAAATCCTAACCTAAGCCACTAGCATGAAGATCAACATCATCGTCCAATCGCACCTCGAGCCCACTCTCGTGCAAACTTGAATTACGATCTAGATTGTGATACCTCGTATTCGTCCAATCTCTTGCAAACGAATATGTGTATAGATTCATAATAAAAATGCTAGCTTTGGTCCAATCTCTTGCAAACCATGTCTAGTGCATCTCGATTATGAATCAAAATCGAATATCTAAGCCTTCCCATCGATTAGAATCCAATCTCTTGCAAACCCCATATCGATAGGAATTCCTAGCTATCTGTAATAAATCAATCACAAACTAACCTTCTATCAATTCTAGCAACCTATAAATTTGTTCATCACAATTCTGAAATTGGATCCATAGGGTTCATCCCCTTCCCTAGAACAGCGAATCTACTCAAGCATAGCAATAACGATATAGGAATCAATAAAAACCATTGCTTGCATACAAAATGATATCAAAACAAAGATTCAAATAATAAGAACAAAATACTTAGCTTTGATGAGGAAATCCAATCCAAATACAAGCTTCTAGATCCAAAAGGGGGCCTAAAGCATGGCCTAACCTCTAAAATAGTCTCTAAGAAAACATAATGGAACCCCCTTCTAATGACGGCTACAAACCTCTTATGTAGCCCCCAAAACCCTAGCAAATAACCCTAGAAAACCTCTGAAATTCGTGCCCAAAGTCAGCTCTGGCCGCAACTTAAGTTCTGGGCCCGCGCTCACTTGGGCCGAGTGGAAATATGACTCGGCCGAGTAGAAATTCTAGCACTGCAGCATCAACTTACAAAAATTCTTCAGATTTCATCCGTCCTCCGATTGGCACGTTCTTGGTGGCATTGGAACCTTCATGAAGTCTACTATCGACAAAAAATATGAGAAAAATACTTTGCATGCTGGAATAATAGCAGCTTTCAAAAGAGTGAGAGGCTGTCTGAAAATCTGGGCGCTCGTGTCATTCGGTCGAGTGGAAATATGACTCGGCCGAGTGAGAAGTGTGGCCGAGTAGGATCTTCTGATGTTCTCCCAAAATTCCAGAGAGTCTGATTTGAAGTTGGGGTTTGGGCACTCTGGTGCTCTGCGTCACTCGGCCGAGTGGGATTCATCACTCGGTCGAGTGGGTTTTCTGCTGTGCTCCCCAGAATTTCAGAGAGTTCGCTTTGATTTCCTTCAGAAATTCTGACTCACTCGGACGAGTGGAGTTCTCTACTCGGCTGAGTGGAATTCACCACTCGGTCGAGTGCATTGTGGCACTCAGGTCAGACAGATATTCTTCGTATCAGTCGTACTCGGCCGAGTACGCTGCTTCACTCGGGCGAGTGACTAGCGTGACTCGGCCGAGTGGCCTGTTTCTGGAATCCTTCCTTCTCCTCCTCGCCTCCTCGGTGATTCTATCGATCTTCTTCTTCTACCGCTCATCGTCCAGCGTCGTTAGCTCCTCAATAAGGCCATGAGCGATGCTCCAGTACGTGTACAAGTCCCTTAAGCTCATTTTTGCTTCCGATCGCTCCATATTTCCTGAAATCCAACAAAGACAAGAAATAGTGAAAAGTAACGTAATATTGTCGAATAATCGTGAAAAGCACGATATGGGCGATCGAAATGGCATGTAAACATGCAGAAAAAAGGTGTAAAATATGGAGCGATCATACGGCAAGGAGATTAAGAGTAGAAAAGAGACAAATTCTAAAGGAATATCAAATGGTGGAGGAGAATGTTCACCAAAGACCCGTTAGGTATATTTCCATCTGGGATAGGCTTACTCCAAACTACTCGGCTACCACATCTTCCATACTCATGCCAGAGTTACCGCCAGATAAGAATTTTGAGCTGAAAACGGGGCTTGTTGTGCTGATGCAACAAGACCCCTTCTATGGGAATGCGCAGGAAAATCCGCATTACCATCTCCAGATGTTCTTGGCGAAGTGCACCACTTTTTATATCCCCAATGTATCGGAGGACGCCATCCGTCTCCGCCTTTTCCCCTCCACGTTGGAGCTCTTCATGCTCTACGCGATGACCCGGGAGAGAGCCTTAGAGGGCGACGGGAACGTCTTAGTCCCTGCCATTTCTATAGATGTAGCTAGGTGGTATTTAGACCGCATATTTTTACGGTCGCCTCTAGGAAGGCGATATGTTGTGGCTGTCTGATTACCCTCCTAGCTCCCATTTTTGGGATTGAGCTTCCTGCCAGTCTGCGTCGTCTTACGGGCCCCACTTCACTATCGCTTGATGTATTTGCCCATATGAAGATGCTCCACCCACATGGTCAACGACATTGGGTCTGGCTACAAGGTCCATTTTCAGCTGATTATATGGTGTTCCGAGTCCCGCTCGGACCCACATTGAACACACAGGTGGGGAGTGGAGGCCAGCGATGGACCTCCTCATCCCAGCTATCTATGTGCTAGAGCCCGATGGTGACTAGCAGGAGCCCATACTTGACCCTCTTGCCTCTGAGATCCAGATTCCACAGCATGCCTCTGTTCCGATCCCCGAGCCCGACACATCTGTCCACACCTCTGCTCATGCCGAGAGCTCTTCTGTTGATGTGTCTATTCCCACCTCCACTTCTATGCTGCTGAGAGTAGATCTCATTGCATATATGAGCATTGATAGAACTGACCCCATCACTTTTGAGAGTGGCGAGCCCTCTGCCTCTGTGACCGTCGAGACCCTTTCCACCCCTGATTTTTCGACTCCAGTGGAGTCATTCTCTGCAGATTTCACGACCTCCCAGCTGTTGATGCCCCTGTCTCTGTCGCCACAGTATATACCGAGAGCATCGTGGTGTTTGTTACCACAGTTGTTGCCACGACCTCTCTGCCTGCCTCGTCCTCTACTGGTGTCCCTTCCTCCTCAGTCGCTGCACACGTTTCTGAGAGCATACCTGCGTCTCAGCCTCCCACAGAGGCTGAGCATATTGTTGCAAGCACCACACCACACACACATACCTGATAGTGGCCCCACTTTTTTTGGAGGCCGTGTAAGACACCCCTGCCCACCACCTATTCGACCCTTTACCCCCGCTCTCAACGTCCTTGACTTGCACCTCCGCACAGTCGAGTCGACAGTGAGCAGGATTAGAGTGGATTTTAGGGCTCTCACAGCGGCTTTCACTACCCAGTAGGCCCGTGTCGACATGATGCCTGATATTCAGCTCACACTGAACAGGATTCTTCAGCACCTGCAGCAGCAGCAACAGCCGACACCCCAGTCTGCCCCTCAACAGTCTGCACCACCGCCACCGCCACCCCCAACACAGGAAGGTGATGACGCTCCACCACCAGCTTAGGCACGTACTTTTGATGCTTGTCATATTTTTGCCTTACCCCTCACCCCATTATTTTGTTTGCTCATCTACCTTCACCATTTTGCATGGCACTTTATATATCAGTTTCGGGGGGAGAATATGTTTTTCTGGGCCACCATCTTGCATCTCTATTGCATATATCATCTACCATGCTGCATCCATTCATCACTCTTACATGCTTGTTTGTATATACCATTTGCATACATCATCATATTTTACTTTATTTTCTTTTATTTTGCATCATACTGCACCCTCGCCCAGCACCCCTATCTTATATGTCATTGTGCTACACTTCGCACAATGAGGACAATGTGATTTTTAGCTTGGGGGAGTGAGTGTACACACACTTTTTATTTTTTCATTTTTATCTTTATTTTTCACTTTTCTTTATTTTTCGCTTCTTTCCACACCCTTTTTCATTTTTATTGCCATGCATCATGTTTTCTCTATTTTTTTGGAGTGTTTTGCATGTATACAGTTAGTTTTTATTTTATCCTTACTCTTTTACTTTCTTTGCTAGAGATGAATTCCCTATGATGATTATATCTTGGATTCTGCTCTACTCGTATGCACGTATCGCTTGCCATGCTATTGCTTTTTATTTCTGATGTCATATGAGATATATTACCGTGCATTTGAGAAAAAGAACTTCCATCGCATTTTATTTGTTTATGAATGAATTTTAGCATTGGCTAAGTATGGGAATTACATTATTGTATGCTCTTTATAGAAAACACACCAAGCTTCACGCATTGACTGCCTATACTTGGAGTACTGCTTTGCATCTTATTATCACTTCTTTTTTGCATGAAATGTGTATTGAACTTCCAGGTTGAATGATTTGATTGTCGTTTGATTTGATTAGATTAGTTTACCTTTTGATATCAAGCTGAGTAGATTACATTACCCTGCTGAAGTTGTTGTGCACATGCAAAAGAGTGAACCGAGCGTTATCTTATATTCTTTCTCCACATATCTTGAAAATCACTTCTATACTTATAGTCATTGGTGAATCTCCCCTTTAGTGAGTCTTATATTTGCATCTTCCCCATGCTAAAAAGAATAAGCTCCATGAATCCCAAAATCTCAAAAGAAAAGAAAAATTTCTATCTTTGTACATTTATTCGGGATCGTTCATGTGTATATAAAAAAAGAAAAAAAAGAGAAGAAAAGAAAAGAAAGTTATATTGTATATACACAATCCCTTCTTATCTCCTTATTTTCCTTTTTATTTGTTTGGAGCTACAAAAATATATGGGAAAAGATTATATTTTCTATTTTATGACACCATGCTTATAGATAAGCTTGGGGGAGGGGATCCAATGACGTGTGTGAGAGTGGCTACTTATATGTACATAACAACCTAAGCTAGGTAATTTCTGATACTTAGGGAGATGACTTCGAGTATAACGAAGTCTCTGAATTGAAAAATTGGCATGAAATTCATGAAAACCATCTCTTTCTATTCTTTTTGATTTGAAATGTGTGATATCTCTTATATTCCAACAAGAAGCAGTCAATTTGTAACAGCATGTTTTCATCAAAACAGCTAATTACGTATTTAACCTATTTTCAAATTTTTTAAAACTATTTTATAATTGTTCATCAAGAGTTTTACGATTTCAAAAATTTCCTATAAAAATATTTTGAAGTATCAGACTAGTTATGTAGTTTTTTAGTAAGTTCGGGTTTTATCAAATACCTCTAAATAATCTAATAAAAATTCATTTTCAATTATTACTGTTTTGTCTTAATGAATTAATTTTCTATATAAACATCATAAAACATTTTCAAACTTCTACAGTATCATTCTATGATCATTT